>MU223519.1:3814635-3834049 GCA_018584345.1 Thuja plicata | reverse complement strand
AGTCCATGTGATGATGCCACCATTTCACCTAAAACCTCATCAAACTACCCTTAATCCCACTCCAAATTGATTTCAAACTTATTTAAACAGCATATGCCCAAGTTTGGAGAGCCTCAAGGAGTGGCGGAATTTCATGATAGGATGGACAAGGCTGTCCAAGGCGGTGGCGGAATCCGCCACCCCCTTGGACAGGGCCATGTCCATCAAACTTCAAATCTAACCGCTCATTGGCCAGCCATTAACTCATTCAAAAACAAAATATCTTCACTTGCTTTTCAAAATCTTCTTGCCATTTGACCTCCCGGGGGAATGATCAAGCATCAAAGCTGGTTGAGAGCAGAGGGAGAGGGCTGGACAGCCATGACTGTTCCAGTCCAGCACCATCACTACTCCCTTCAAAACTTCAAACCTCATCAATGCTGGATTCCATCAACTAGCCAATCAAAATCTTTCAAGTCCAACTTCGAAATTAGGGGGTCCCCAAGAATTGGGGCGATGTGTAAAGGACTTCACAACAGTATTGTTGGTATTTTTGTTTAGCAAAATATTTTGTGAAAGTTTTTGACATAATTTTTAGATTTTGTTAACAATTTCTCGAATTGGAGTTAGTAAAAAGAGAGTGTAATAATGGCTCTCCATAGATAAGCCTTATTGATTGACTGAAATAGGATAGAGGATACTCCATGTAAGGAGCTTGTGCTAATATATAGTATCGCTGATTGCATTTATTTACTGCTTACTCACTATACTAACAATCACCATGATATATAACTAAAGAATAGTACATACCATAGTAAGGAAACTTGCTGCAAATTCACCAATTATTTTGTTGGCCAGGTTTTTGCACGGTTAACTCACAACTTGCTAAAAATGTTAAAATACACACCTAATGCACTAAAAATATTTGGCCATCAATGCCCTTGCATTAAAATATACACACGAGCGACTACAAATGCCTTTCGTGTTTTCTTTTTCATTTTGCAGACTTCCCAATGTTCCTAGGATACCCTCACAACTGTAAATCGCAACAAGAATAATGTTGTGCGGGATGGATTGCTTGCACCGGATGATGCGTCGGAGGAGAATATGTCCCCGCTTGGTAGAAGCCCAATTAGAATCCAGCAATGAAGGACCCCACACCACCGAACCATAGAGAACGGTAAGTCTGATAAGTGTATCCGTAAATATCAACTTGGACAAAGTGTCCTGGAAATGGTGCCTAAAACACTGACGCTCGAGAAGGGCTAATGAACCATACCCCTTATTTATTTGTGGTTGAAGAGCAGGCCTCATAGTAAAGCAAGGGCTGGAGAACTTGATGCCCAGATATGTGTATGCGGAAGAAATCTCCACCTCCAAGCCTCTAAAGAGGAAATGGAGGTGAGAAACCTTAACTCTTAAGAGCATTGAAGACCATTACCTTGGTCTTCCCCAAATTAGCAGTCAAGTGTCGTAAATCACAAAAGGACGCAAGACCATCCAGCTATCTCAGAAACCCTCCGGGGAGGAGGCCAAAAGAACAACATCATCCGCAAAGAGTAAAATAGAGATCAGAACCTGGTGAAGAAGGCAACCGTCCCCCAAAAGAGTATGGTCCTGAAGAAACCTCTCAAGCTCGTCAATGCAAATACCGAAGAGAGTAGGCGATAAGGGGCAGCCCTGCTTAACCCCAATAGTGCTCCTGATGAAGTCTGAGAACCCCCAAGGAGGCCTTGAGACGGCTCAAAACTATCTCATTGTCTCATGATAGCTGCAATAAGAGTCTCTGAGATACCAATATCTCAAAGCCTCTGAAAAAGGGCTATCCTAGGGACCAAATCAAAGGCTTTGCGAAAATCCACAAAGCAGCAGTACACCTTCGAGGAGCGAAAGCAGGCCTCCTCGATAAGGCCTCGAAGAGTCAGTATATGATCCACTGTCTGATAGTTAGGTCTGAAGCCAACTTGCCCCTTCGCCCGGATGTGACGGTGATCCAACTCTCGAGAGAGAAGAATATGGAGAACTATGGCATACAGCTTGGAGGTGTGCCCAACCATGATGGCCCTGTAATTATTGGGGTCCAAAGTAGGGCATGCCTTGTGGATCGGATGGATAATATGATGCGACCAAGGAGGGAAACGTGTGCAAACAACATAGTTGAAGAGATCAACCAAGTAGAACCAAAGAACCATGAAGCCAAGTTTGAAGAACTCGGCTTGGAAACCCTCCTCATCCGCCGCCCTACTAGAACTCATGGTTCTGATGGTGGTGTATGTGAAGAGGCAACAATGAGGGGGGGGGGGGGCGTGACCTAGATGGGGGGCNGGGGGGGGGGGGGCGTGACCTAGATGGGGTGCTGACCCGGGATATCATAGAGCACAGAGGTATGGGAGATCAGTAAGTTGTGGTCAAGCTCGGAGGGAAGGTGGGTGTTATGGGGGAAAAGGGTAATGCCAAAATGACTTGGGGGAGCAGTGGAGGGAGGCTCGAAGGATACGTCTGCATTGGGAAATGAAAAGACGTTTCTTATGATGGAGGAGATGGCGATAGGAGGCCTTCAAGGAGGTGTAAGAAGAGTGGTGTGATGTCCCTCAATTAATACATCTATTCTAAATCCTTTACTACTAAAGTATAGCTCTTCAAATTATTTCTATTACATTTAGGTAATTAATCAAGTAATAGATCACATTGTTATTGTCGAATTAATAGTGATTAAACATCAGTATATCTAAATAAATTTATTATGATAATATATAAGGTATATATATTATTTTATAATATAAATGTTATTTTGATAATGATCAAATATCATAATATAACAAATAATAATTAATACCATATATTGTAATATATATATTATTTATTATTAATACCATATATTATAATATATATTGTAATATATATATATATATATATATATATATATATTATAATATATATTACAATAAATAATGATTATTAAAATACAAAGAATGGTCGACACCAAGGGTCGCCCCCTTAGTGGTGTGACTGGGCCGCAACCTTACGGTTGCGACCAGTCACACCCCTAAGGGTGTGACCGAGAGTGGAGGGGGCGCGATTCCCCCTCCCTCCCCCATATTAATATACGGCGACCACGATGTAAGGGAGGCACAAAAAAAAGAGGAAATAAATACACAGCGAGTCATAAATACAAACAACGACAGTGGGGCAAATAGTAGCAGTCGACAAGAATTCGACTATTTTGGTATGGAATAAAATACATAAACTTACATGAATAATTAGTAATATAAATATATCTATTTATATATTCATTTAAATATATACAATAATATGCAATTTATAGACTCATGCAATTTATGTAATTTATCATTGAATTATTCTTTATATCTATTGTACAAAATTAAGTGTTCTCTTTTGAATAAACTTAGTATTAATTTTATAGTCAATGTTAATATTGTACAATTTTATGTGCCGCAAATAATGATTCCGGATGCCATATAGAATGAATGTTAAATTCGTTAGAGATGGGATCCTAGAAACGATGATATTGAGTACCATAGAGAACGAACATTATATTCATTAGAGATGGGATTCTTATATCTGAAGGGGGGCTAGAGGAGATTGTCATGGTTTCCCTAGTCTCATGGTATGTGCCCAAAAATGATGATTTGGATACCATATAGAATGAATCTGATATCCATTAGAGATGGATTCCTATCTGGAGGGGGCTAGAGGGGATTGTCATGGTTTCCCTAGTCTCAGGGTATGTGTCGTAAAATGATGATTTGGATAGCATGTAGAATGAATCTTATATTCATTAGAGATGGATTCCTATCTGGAGGGGGCTAGAGGAAATTGTTATAGTTTCCCTAGTCTCGAGATTGTTATAATCTCATGTAGCCAGTATATATACTGATAGCTAGTCATATGCATATGTGTAGGCTTGGATAACGGTAACCGTTTCCAAGAGAACCTAGAAGCAGTGCTCTATGGAAAGATGGCTGATAGCCCGATTGCTTGGAGTGGATCTTATATCCCTCAAGCCAAGAATCAGGAATTCTGTGAAGCCCGACCTAGAGGCAGTTCCTAGGGTCAAATTCCCCTTACTAACTTGTAATAGAGTAAGTGTCATATTGAATAATATTTTGTACTAATGTTGGTTTTGCAGGGAATTATATAAGGAGAATAATTAGGGACATTACAAGTGGTGGATCATGAAAATCGATCCCAGGGTCCGATGAGAGGCCTTGCAATCTTCATCATATCATTTATTCATAGGGCATGTGCTCTTGGATCTAGGCGGGGGAACTGGGGGGTGGGGAAATGAGGGAAGGAAGACAAGGCGGCCTCCCAGATGGTCGTGGACAGATGGGAGCACTTGGTGGCGACACACCCCAAATTGGAGAAGAGGGGAGATGGAGGAAGAAATTCTCTAAGATGGTGGGTGAAGATGTCAGGATCGCCCTCGTCAAAGCGAACAATTGTGCAGGGAGGGAGGGGCGAGGGGCAAGACGCAAGGGGGGCAAGGAGAGAAGGGATGCAGGGGATGGAGAGGCGAAGCAGAGCATGGTCAGCAGGGGGGAGGGAGGTAATGGAGAAGTGGCTAATGGAAGGGATGAAGGAATGTCTGGAGAGAGCGTAATCCACCACACTAGCACCACCACCATGAGGCATGCATGTGAAGCAGTAAGATCCAGGGAAACAGGATAACCCATTAAGGACCACCAAACTCAGAGACTCATTGAGTTGTAAAAGATGTCTTCCATACTTGGTCAAGGGACCACTCACATCTTCCGATAACATGTGAAGCCCCGTAGAAGCCGGATCCAAGACCTTAATACACAAAGAGCATTCTGCCTAGTCATGGAGGGGGGACTGTACAATCTAGGTCCTGGCGCTGAAGTCCCCCAAGAGGACTTCCCCAATTGTAGAGAACTGGGTGATGTCATATAAATCCGAGAAGGGGGTCCTCATCAGGTCCACGGTTAATAGCGTAGAGAGAAGATGTTGATGGAAAGTAGCAAACCCCGGATTCACATGAATCTAGCGTAGGCGTCTGACAAGATAATTAAAACCAAACTGCGGAAACAATCACTCGCAAGGCAAGCTACCCCACCAGACCCACGGACCGCACCAAAGATCCTAGTCTTATTCATAAAGACTGACATCCAGTGAAAACCTGCAATAGTGGGAAGGGGGTGTACCGGGCTCTCGTGTGTCTCTGTGAAAAAGAGCGAGCGAGGAATCCAAAGCATCTTAAAGGAGACTGGGTGAGGACCAAATTGAACCATTCCAATTCCAACAATGAACTTGTAATGCATGTATCTCCTCAACCCCCCGCAACCCAGCCTCTTGAGCATCATTTAGCGGCAAACACCGCAAGTTTGGTCTCCCAACCAGGAGGAAAGTTGTCCCTAATAACTGCCTTAAGATTCTTGATCACAGCCCACTTGTCATCACATCGTGCAACAGCAACAAGGGCTCTAGCCTGTTTAAGTTTAGTGGTTTGGGATTTAGTAAGGTCCTCATCAATGAAAATCTTCGAAGGCAGAGGAAAGATTTTCCTACGTGCTCTAAGCATGTGTAATCTATCCAAGGAATTGAGGAATCGTAGAAACAGTGTAGAGTCATAACCAACCTAGGCCCTCTCGAGAGAAATATTCAGAAGATCAAATTGATCGCGAAGAAATGTGTAAGCAGCATCTAAAGGATCGGTAGTGATGAACGGGAGACCATAGACCTTCAAGTTAAGTTCTCTTGCTCTTCTAACTCATTCCTCTTCAAGTTTAGAGTGAACCAATGCTTCCACACCAGGGAGAGGAGTAACACCACTTCTGCAAATAGATGCCCATGATTTCAACCGCTTCTCAATCTCAGACTTAAGAGAGTCCTGCTTGTTCACAAGCTCAATTTGTTTGGCCTGTAATTCAAGAATAACTTGGTTAACAGCCCCCTGTTTCATGAGAAGATGACAGATCTCGTTGTCTTTTGTGACAGACATGAGTCTATTGGATATATCGAGGACTGAGGCCTTCAGAAGTTTATTCTCAGCCTCCAGCTTACAAACTCTATCCAACAAGTCTGCCAGTGTTAAATCATTAGATTTCCTTTGATAAGTCTGCAGAGGAGTGAGAGACAGGGGAGAGGGATCAAGGGGATTAACCTCCGATGTGTCCATGCATGTTTGTAGTAAGACTGACCACCCCCTAATACATACATTGATTGTTGGTTGCTGGTAAAGACTATCAAATCATTAGGTTTCTTATGAAAAGTCTGAAGTCTCTGAGAACTGGTTAGAAGTCTTTGCAATAGTAATGGTCTGCTTGATCAAAGACAAAATCAAAGCAAACGGCAGGTGTAAATAGCAAAGGAAGATCTGTCACTGCTAAGAAGGCACAATAGTGACAACAAGAAAAACCCCAGATATATCACTGCAGACGGCAGAAGAGAGTCTATGCAACAACAATGTTCCTCTGTGTTCCTCTGTTCTCAAGGCAGACAGATCATGTTCTCGCCAAATTGCTCCTTAGATCGTGTTCTCCTCAGACAAAAGTTATCCTCCGACAGATGTTCTCCTCAAACAGATTGTGTTCTTGCGCCAAGTAGAGGACCTGAAAGCTAACAGCAGCAATGAGGATTGCCTTGATCGTCGTCGACGTCAAATGCAGACAAATCATTGTCGTCATGAAACACAAACAGATTGTGTTCTTGATCGTAATCTTCGTCGTCCAGATGGTGGCAATACTCATCGTCGCCATCCAGATGAACATCTATAATGTCCCCTTACACTCCCTAGCCTCTCCCTTACGCAGACAAATCGTTGTCGTCGTGAAACACAAACAGATTGTGTTCTTGATCGTAATCTTCGTCGTCCAGATGGTGGCAATACTCGTCGTCGCCATCCAGATGAACATCTATAATGTCCCCTTACACTCCCTAGCCTCTCCAAGGACTTGGTTAGCCTATTTTCCATCCTGATAGGCTAATTGTCAACATTGAAGGGATGTTGGGTAGTCACAAACTGTGTTGTGAACCTTGGCGTAAAGATTATTTGATTTTGGTGCTCCTTGAAATATTGCCAACATTATAGAGTTTAATTAATGACTTGGGCACTTTATTATTATGTTAACTGTTGGTTTAAAAACTTTATAATATGTGCCTCTAACAAAGAAATATTTTGAGCGCACATACTCTTATGTCTATGGAGCACACTTTTGACAAATGTTATGAACACCAGTTTGTAACGGAAGCCCCTTGGTAACGCATATTTGAGTATACCAAGCGGAACGATGCATGCTGGAGGTATTCGAATGTGTAAACTTCTTAGAAAAACGATTTTATTCTGGTCATTGTGATTACCAAGTTTGAGACGCAAACCTTGGACTTTTCCAATTTGGACGCAAACCCAAACCGGTGTATTTGGTGTAAGTTCATCACAAAATTTACCAGTGAGCAGAACCGAATGGGTATGGTGAAAGAGAATAGGATGTGCTTTCAGATATTTTGAAGAGAGCAGGAGTATCGGGGATCTAAGAAGGCCATACAGTTTACTACGAATGGTGTTTTGTTTGGATGAATCGTGGCTATTGAGTGTGGCTTCCACGGCATTATTGGTGTCGATAGTCTGTGTTTGGTGAAGATAGAACCGGTTACCTCTGCACTGTATCAGTGTTCAAAAATAAATCCAAGTTGGGCGCGATATATGCAGTCGGGTGACATTTTAGCATATCGTGGGTGTTCTATGTTGGTCCAATAGAATTTGGCTACACTTAGGGAGTCTCAGTGTGGATGCGTTGCAGTGTTTTCAAACTCAAGGTATTTGGAAGGAACGGGGATCATCTTATGCGTAATCTTGCAAAGGTTAGGATCCAAATTTCCTTTCTGTAAGGGTGTCGAGCACCTACAGGTGCCTCCACTCTTGCACTTGTTTTTAATAACTGCTAGAATTAATGTTTGTTATTATTATATGAATGTTGGGTCAATGCAAAGCTCCTTTGATCCATATGTGGTAGAATATTCAAATTGCTCATAACTGTATGAAGCAATTTCTGCTATCTATTAAGTTTTGGGAATGTGGAGACATTGTCACTGAGTCCCCTTTGATTTGTTTATCACTTAAACTTGGAGAACTGCTTTCTCAGTTTCAAATAAACACGTTCTTTACATGTTTATGTTTTAAAACTCTCTGCAAGCTTAAACTATCATCTACAAATGAACTGTTAATTAGTACTACAACATTCTAGACATTCTGAACCCTTCAAAGATTCATAATTCCATTATATCAGAACAGGTCACTAAAGCAATTTAGTCAGCTTTGAGAAAAAAATTGGCATTATAACCATCAGGGATACTACAGTGGTATCAAAGCATCGAGCCTGCCAGCCTGTGAGTGATTTCGGAATTGAATGCAACAATACAACAGAGAACCTCGTAGAGTTTGGAGACCACTTAACACCTTTGTAAATTAAACACGCCCAGCACAGACCCAAAAGTGCCAAGTCTTAAGAAAAAACCCAATGAATCCTTCAGCTGTAACAGTAAACTGTTGAAATGTTTCTCCCAAAAATCAAAACTCACCATTGATATTCATGTGTGAACTCTAGATGAACCCACTCTTAAGAAGGGATGGGAGTGCGTCCAACCTTAAGCTTCCTAAGGTTTTTGTCCTTAGAAATCAGTCATTGATTTCCAGCAACAAGAGAAAATGACTTCATAAAATATTCTCATGACATAACTCAAATGAAGGATGGCCTTGCTTATATAGCTTTTTAGTGGGTAAATGCTTGTACTTCTAGCAATGTGGGATAAAACATTCTTTTCTTTAATTCCTCCTTATGAAGTAGCTTCTCGAACAAGCTGGAATAACTAATGTAACTTTATATTATAACTTTATTATAGTCACTTCATTATTCAATTAAGGATATGCACTTAATAATTAATTATTATTAAAATATAACTTAATAATAATTATAACATTATAACTCCATTAATCATCGCAGATCAATTCTAACTTCACCGGGAGGTAGCCCACTGCATTCTCTGCTTACCGGGGCGCCTTACTAAAAATAGTAAGGGTCCATCTCTATCACCCTTGATTTACTAAAATTAGTAAATCCCTAAATAGTTGATCAAACAAAGGTGCCAGAGGTCATTACTGTGACTGAGGCCGGTCCAGGTGACCTGCCAAATATAGAAATGTTGGATAATGACTTACTATAAATAGTAAGTGTATCAAACTGAACCAAACGAAGAGCAATCCTGAACACTTGTGTTCTCTAGAAGGGAAAGAGCCTCTTGTTCTGCCAACTGGGAACCCTCTAACCATCTGACATAGCCTACGAGGGCCACTGATAGGCTAATCCAAACCACCAACCATGGTGAGCTAAAAAAGGTGCATTACATTCTTCTAGTATAGAACAAGTTGCAAGAATGGCAGATGATGAAACCAGACAAGTGAGGGAAACTTTAATAGGGATTCAAACATGGCAACAACGGGTAGCTGATGTATTGCAGCAACTTACAGCGGCCATTCAGGAGTTGAATGCGGGCCCAAGAAGACCTCAAAGCCATCACAGTGAAGGTGGAAATAAAGTTGGGTCCCCTCGGGGTGCGAGAGCACCAACACGCACATCTGATAGACCGTTAATGCCAGTTTTTGCTGAGAATAATGGTGAAGGAGAAGTGGGAAATGCTGAGGCAGCGGTAGCTATTACGGAAAATGTCATGAAAATGCACGCAGAATGGGATTTGTTTTCGGATCATGTCAAGGCAGATTTGAGTTTTGTTCAATACATGGTGCAATGAAGAGAAATGACAAGAACAAGGCAAGAAAGAAGGCCTAGGGCTCAAAATAAGGACTTGAAACATGCTATGAACAAATTGACTCTTCCCACATTTGATGGCAGCGGTAAAACATCAACCCGTGCATGGATACACAAGTTGGATACATTCCTGACACTTAAACCCATGTCGAAAACGGAAGCCATTAAATTTGCTACAATGCATTTAGATGACGCAGCGTATGATTGGTGGCATCATGGTCCTATCACACAGGATCATGGAATGATTAACTCATATGAGGAATTCAGTAATAAATTGATCACACGGTTTGACAAAAAGGGCATAGAAGTTTATTATAGAGAGTTAACCCAGCTGAAACAGAGTGGTGCATTAGATCCTTACATTGATGAATTTCAGAGGATCTCCATTATGGTTCCTGATATGACAGAAAAAAGAAAGGTGATGTTGTTTATTGAAAGGTTGACTGAAAAATCTAAGGGGATTGTGAAAGTGCTAAAACCAAACACTCTATAGGATGCTATCAAGATGGCTCATGATTTGGATACTTCATCATCCATATTTCAGTCCCCTAAGAAACCTTTTAAGGGGTCAAAACCAAATCTGAAATATGCAAATCCGAATAAAACCACACCTTCGAGATTGGATTCAGATATCAGAAATGAGTTAAGAAGGAAAAAATTATGTTTCACATGTAAGGAACCTTGGACCCCGGATCATAGATGCCTTGGAAAAGGTAAGGTTCACTATATTGAGGTTGTTTTTGATGAGGAAGATGAGCAAAATGATGGCAGCAGATCTTAGGGCAGCAATGAAGAAGAAAATAATGAGCAGCATAAGGTAGAGAAAGATGAAACACATACTTCCAATCAGCCCCCTACTATTGCCTCACTTTCAAGATTACCGATATGTCATCCTTTCCGATTGAAAGGGATTGTTAGAGGGTAGTGAATTGTTTGTCTTTTGGATACATGAGCCACACATAATTTCATTAGCGCACATACAGTGGCGAAGAGAAGGCTATAGGTGGAGGTCATACCAGGATTTAATGTTAAGGTTGCAAGGGATAACCTTTTGAATTGTTCAGGGAATATTCCATAGCTTAGGATTCAATTGGGGGATTACACATTGGTGGTTGATTTTTATGTTATCAAGTTGGAGGGATTGGATGCTATCTTGGATATGCAGTCGCTTCAAACTATTGGCAGGTACACGATTGATCATGACCAGAAACAGTTGGAACTCATGAGAGGCGATCAGAAGGTAATTGTCAAGGCTATGCCAGAGAGTGGTCCTAGAATCGTTTCAAGTCACAAGATGGAGGCCATTATGAGACATGACGAATTGAGTGGGCAGCCCAGTGTTTCATATCTATCAAATCCACTTCAGATTTGGGGCAGCAGCATCATATAGACATACAGTCTGTGCTTGATAAGCACAAAGGGGTTTTGGTGACATTCCTCCAAGTAGACCACCAAATCGTGGTTTTGAGCATGTGATAGAGTTAGAGGAGGGTGCAAAACCTGTTATCACTACTCTTTATTGCCATCCTAGACACTACAAAGAGGAGATTGAGAAAACCATTAAGGAGTTACTAGCCATGGGCCACATTAGACCTAGTTCCAGTCTGTTTGCTTCGTCAATGGTCTTGGTTAAGAAGAAAGATGGGACTCTTCGAATGTGTATTAATTACCGTGCCTTGAATAAGAGAACCATCAAAAACAGGTATCCCATTCCACGCATTGATGAGTTGTTAGATGAGTTGCATGGGGTAGTGTATTTCTCAAAGATAGACTTGCGTTCAGGATATCATCAAAAGCGTCCGAGAGGAGGATGTTTACAAAACTACATTTAGATGCCACTACGGACATTTAGAGTTCTTAGTGATGCCTTTCGGCCTCACTAATGCACGTGCTACATTTCAGTCATGTATGAACCATATTTTCTGTAAGCAGTTGCGCAAGTTTGTTTTGGTGTTCTTCGATGATATATTAATATACAATAAAACATGGGAGGAGCACCTACAACATTTGGATGAGGTACTAAGTATTATGGGGGAGCAGTCTTTATTTGCTAAGGAATCCAAATGCGAGTTTTGTTTGACAGAGATCCTGTATCTTGGGCATGTGATAGGGGCTGATGGGGTTAAGGCCCATCAAGAAAAAATACAAGCAATTTTGGATTGGTCACCACCTAGGAACGTTTCAGATTTGAGAGAATTTCTTGAACTTTGTTCTTACTACAAGAGGTTTGTTAAAGAGTTCTCTCAGCTTGCAGCTCCACTCATAGACCTTACCCGGAAGGGTGCTTTTAGGTGGTCAGATAAGGCAGAGGTGGTTTTTGACAGGTTTAAGATGGTTATGAGTACTTGCCCAGTGTTAGCACTTCTAGATTTCTCTAGGCCATTTGTGTTGGAGTGTGATGCTTCAGGTGAGGGTATAGGCGCACTGCTCATGCAGGATAGGCACCCTATTGCTTATGAGAGAAGGAAGCTAAGGGAGAATGAGAGATTGTACTCCACTACGCAAAGAGATGTTGGCTATTATGCACGCTTTGGCAAAATTCAGACAGTACCTGGTAGGTGGGAGGTTTGTGGTGAGGACAGATGACAACAGCTTACGCTATTTTCTGGAGCAAAAGGAATTGAATGAGAGGCATCAGAAGGAACTGAATGAGAGGTAGCAGAAGTGGGTCAACAAGGTTCAGGCTTATGATTTTGACATCAAGTATGTCAAAGGGAAGAAAAACGTTGTAGCTGATGTACTTTCCAGAAGGCCACCTACTACTACATGTTGTGCTATATCCGAGATTGCAGCTGATTGGAAATCTCAGCTTTTAGTTGAGTATTCCAAAAATACTTTGCATGTGAGCTTATGGATGGGCAGATTCAAGATGACAGGGACAGAGATAATGATGATGTAATCTATTATAAGAACAAGATTTATTTAGTACCTGAATCTAAACTTAAGGACAAGATTATGCAAGCGGTTCATGATACACCTTTAGCAAGTCTTTCAGGTTATTTTAAGACTTACAGGCAGATTAGAGAGAGGTTCTCTTGGAAGGGCCTCAAGGATGACGTCCTTAAGCATATCAGGGAGTGTTTCACTTGTCAGCAGAACAAGTCTGAACACATGTTTCCTGCTGGTTTGTTACATCCATTATCTATTCCTAAGCAGAAATGGAAAAGTGTGACCATGGATTTCATCACCGGTCTACCGAGAGTGCGGGGTAAAGACAGCATCTTTGTTGTGGTTGACAGGTTGACTAAATATGCACGTTTTTATGCTATTTCAGATGATTGGACAGCTTCTCACGTAGCGGAATTATTTTTTAGATTGCATGGTCTACCAAAGACCATTGTTAGTGACAGGGACAGCAAGTTTCTCAATGTGTTTTGGCAGAAACTATTCAGATTGGCAAGGACAGAGTTGACTCCCAATACCAGCTACCATCCCCAGACAGATGGACAGACGGAGGTGGTGAACAAATGGCTTGAAGGATATCTTTGTAATTATGTGGCAGGGCAGCAAAAAGCATGAGTCAAATGACTATATTTGGGTCAGTATTGTTATAATTCGACATACAATATGACCATTGGCATGTCACCTTTCAGTGCTCTTTACAATTATGAGCCATTATCTTTCTTGGAGTTAGCTTTAGAGGATAGCAGGGCTCCAAGGGTAAAAGATTGGTTACAGGATCATCAGGATATCCTCAGGGCTCTTCGAAATAACATTCAGCACGCACAAAATCAGCAAAAGATATATGTTGATCGCCACAGGACTGAGAGATCATTTGAGGTTGGGGACATGGTGTTTCTACGCCTCCAACCATATAGGCAAAGTTCCTTGAAGAATAGTGGCCCAAATAAGCTTAGACACAGGTTTTATAGTCCCTCTAAGATCGCGAGGAGAATTGGAGAAGTGGCCTATCAACTGGAGCTACCAGCTAATAGTCAGATACACAATGTTTTCCACATCTCTTGTCTCAAAAAGGCTATTGTACAACATGTCGTGCCTACTCCTGGATTGCCCCCATTTGATGAGGAAGGGAAACTGAATTTAGTTCCAGCAAAGGTGCTAGAGATCAGAGAGAAGCATTTGAGGAACAGAACAATCAAAGAGTACTTGGTGCGATGGAAAGATTTGCCACTTGAGGACGCAACATGGGAAGGAGAAGATATCCTGCAACATCCTGCTCTATGATTGCTTGAGGGCAAGCAATCACAGGAAGGAAGGACTGTAATGTCTCCTTACCCTCCCTAGCTTCTCCGGGGACTCGGTTAACCTATTTTCCATCCCGATAGGCTAATTGTCAACATTGAAGGGATGTTGTGAAGTCACAAATTGTGTTGCGAACCTTGGCGTAAAGATTATTTAATTTTGGTGCTCCTTGAAATATTGCCAACATTATAGAGTTTAATTAATGACTTGGGCACTTTATTATTATGTTAAATGTTGGTTTGAAAAATTTATAATATAAACCTCTAACAAAGAAGTATTTTGAGCGCACATACTCTTATGTCTATGGAGCGCACTTTTGACAAATTTTATGAGCACCAGTTTGTAACGGCAGCCCCTGTGTAACGCACATCTAGGTATACCAAGCAGAATGATGCATGTTGGAGGTATTCGAATGTCTAAACTTCTCAGAAAAAGGATTTTTTTTCTGGTCATTGTGACTACCAACTCTGAGACACAAACCTTGGACTTTTCCGATTTGGACGCAAACCCAAACCGGTGTATTTGGTGTAAGTTCAACACGGAATTTACCAGTGAGCAAAACCAAATGGGTATGGTGAAAGAGATTAGGATGTGCTTTCAGATATTTTGAAGAGAGCAGAAGGAGTATCACGGGTCTAAAAAGGCCATACAATTTCCTGCGAACAGTGTTTTGTTTGGATGAATCGTGGCTATTGAGTCTGGATTCTGCGGCATTATTGGTGATGATAGTCTGTGTTGGGTGAAGATAGAACCAATTACCTCTGCACTGTATTGGCGTTGAAAAATAAATCCAAGTTGGGCGCGATATATGCAGTCAAGTGACATTTTAGCATACCGTGGGTGTTCTATGCTAGTCCGATAGAATTTGGCTACGTTTAGGGAGTCTCAGTTGGGGCCCAATTTTCCTTTCTGTAAGGGTGTCGAGCACCTACAGGTGCCGCCACTCTTGCACTTGTTTTTAATAACTGCTAGCATTAATGTTTGTTATTATTATATGAATGTTGGGTCAATGCAAAATTCTTCTGATCCATTTGTGGTGGAATATTCAAATTGCTCATAACTGTATGAACTGATTTCTGTTATCTGTTAAGTTTTGGGAATGTGTAGACATTGTCACTGAGTCCCCTTTGATTTGTTTATCACTTAAACTTGGAGAATTGCTTTCTCAGTTTCAAATAAACACGTTCTTTACATGTTTATGTTTCAAAACTATCTCTGCAAGCTTAAACTGTCATCTGCAAATGAACTGTTAATCAATACTACAACATTCTAGACATTCTGAACCCTTCAAGGATTCATAATTCCATTATATCACTATAGGTCACTAAAGCAATTTAGTCAGCTATTGAGAAAAATTTTGGCATTATAACCATCAGGGATATTACATCATCGTCCAAATGATTTCTTAGTCTAGAGACTTCTTCGCCCAGAGATTTCTTCATCCAGAGATTTCTTTGTCCAAATGATTTCTTCATCCAGAGATTACTTCGCCCAAATGATTTCTTCGTTCAGATGATTCCTTTGCCCAGATGATTTCTTCGCCCAGAGCTTTCTTCACCAAGAGAATAACCGTTAATTGTATCTCTTGGTTTATAGCTCCATTTAGAAGTACCAGCTAAGACACAGGGACAATGTTCATTGGGGTTCCAAGGTTGATGTGTTGTCTACACAAATAGAAAGAATAGGTGCAATTTGTTCTTTTCGTTCTTTCGTCGATTTGTTTGCGTCGGAGAATTTGCGTTGATCTATTCGGAGAAAGCAAATGAAGACCAGAGAATTCATGTCGATCTATTCGAGTCGATTTGTTCTAGTCAATCTGTTCGCGTCGATCTAGAAGACAATTCCTGACAGAGAGTTCTCGTCGATCTAGAAGATAATTCCTGACAGAGAGTTCTCTCGTCGATCTAAAAGACAATTCCTCACAGAGAGATAGTTGAAGATTAAATAAGGAGTGAAAGGGTCAGCAGTTGTTGTCAAACAGATGTATCTTTTCATAACCAAAGGGTGTGACCCTTTGATAATGGCATTAACAAATGAAATTGTGTAACTTCCTACCCTCAAAGGAGATACTAAAGAGGAGAAGGTTCCATTCGAAAAAGACATCAAAACGGGAGTTCAATTGGGAGAATAATATATTATTCTCAAAGGAAGCAATGAAAAGTGATGACTCAAATCTTATGAAAGGTGGTGACCCTTTCACTTGTAAATTATAAAGGGGAGATTATTCCAAACAAACATCAATACATCATCACTCATCAATGCATCACGCAATCAAGCACTCTAAGAATCAGCAAAGGTTAAATCAAACAATCTATCAATTAACAAGGATCAAATTCAACAAAGTGAATAAATAAGCAATCAAATCATCATTCATCAATCCACATCTTAGAATCAGAAATCAATCAATCAATTCATCATTCAAACATCAATCTTTTAAGTGTCGCCTTATCAAACCAACATTCATTCATTTAATTGACCACAAGAAGACGACACAATAAGAAAGAACAGATGGCAAACTCAAACATGCAATCTAGGTATGTATATTATATCGCACATACAGTACATTAGAAATCTATCTGTGATCATCGTTATTGAATTATATATGAAGTTCTGAATCATGATATTATGTGATTGTTCATTTATTGATATATGCACAATTCTAATTCAATCGATATTGCATTTTGATCTAAGAATATTTTATCAGAAGTTTTGCTCTGTGAAATACTATATGTACTTTTTGACTGTTGTAATCAGCCAGGATAAGAAAAATGAGGAGATTGCAAACTGGGGAAAATGGTGATGAGATCACCTTCTAAGCACGCCGCCTCATGGTATGTGACTATGGAGTCCCATGAGGCCAAAGGGGGATAAAGGAACTGCCTTTGGGCTTAGGAAGGAGGGAATATCAAGACACCCTATTGTGAATGTTCCTCGTAGCCTCTATCATGGTGAATAAACGCATGGAGATGCTCAATCATTGAGATAAGGTAGAAGTAACAAGATTGAGGGCAACGGCGATATGGTACTACACTAGGTACACCACCTCATCTGGAAGGCACGGGCCACGTGATGTTATGTGCCTAACCCTATAGTGTGCATATGGTTATGAGTAGTCAACTTGTGGCTACCTTAACCCTTAATTGAGTCATATTATCATTATTACATTGTTATTTAGTTAGTTGGGTCGGGCTTAGTCCTATATAGTCATGTTTAGATCAGCCATGGTGGTATATTAGGCATAAAGAGGGTATATATAGGAGGTAGGGTGTCTTTTTTTATCATGTTGAGTATTGAGTTGTTATTGAAGACTATTGGAGGTATCCCCCTCCAAGTGGATTACGAGGTTGCCCCTCGAAGTGGCATATTATTATCAAGTATCATATTTTATATTATATTTTCTATTGTGCAAGTTATTTCATTTCAAGTGGTATTAGAGCATGATCTTGGCACCGTAAAGACAAGGTTTTTTCATCAATTTTGTAGGTCAGTTTGGGAATCGCATATCTTTAAAATTCGAATGATTTTTTTCTAATTTTTTAAGGGTTTTTGAAGAACATGTTGAAGCATCTTCAGTCCAATTTATAAGACATTTGGAGCTGAATTGAGAGTTATTGCAGAATTAGGGTTTCTGCACTAAAATTTTGTTAAGCACGTATCTCCCCAATCTAAGCAAATTTCTTCCTAATTTTTAAAGGCTTTTTGAGGAAACACTTGAAGAGTCTACAATCCAAAAATCAGGTTCTTATCATTGGTATTTTGGAAGATATTGCAATTTCAATATTTTCCACAAATTCGCTTTGTAGAAAAAGAAGAATAAAAAGAAAAAAGGACAACTACAAGTAGAACAAGAAAAGAATGAAGAGAAACAAAATGAGCAAGCACTAAGGAGAAAGAGAAAGACAAAGACAAAGACAAAAAGCAAGAACAAGAAGAAGAAAAGAAGAAAGTTAGCATTGAGGACAACACTTTTGTAAAGAGGAGGGCAATGTTATGTGCCTAACCCTATAGTGTACATATGGTTATGAGTAGTCAACTTGTGGCTACCTTAACCCTTAATTGAGTCATATTATGATTATTACGCTATTATTTAGTTAGTAGGGTCGGGCTTAGTCCTACATAGTCATGTTTAGGTCAGCCATGGTGTTTGTTATTGTTAATGTTTTCAGATTATCACAAGGAATATGCAATCTATAGAAGTCTTTCAAACACTAAGCATAGGATATAAATATGATATCACAAAGGAGAGATAGTACCCGGAAATCAGACTTCAAGTTCTCTAATGTGACTTCTATGGATGTTGAATTTAGCCCACTTGGAGCTTCTTCCAATTCTGATCCAATATTGTAAATAACTAGCGCTCAGATCTGAATATAACCAATGCTTAGATTGATTCTGATCAGCATATATGCTATCAAGGTCTGCACACAATATGTCGCCAATCTGCCCTGATTTGGCCTTCTACTAAATCTGCCCTTGTAGCTTTGACATGTATAGTATCGATCCCTGTTATGTACCTATGATGCTGATCAACTTTGCTAAGTCTAGCTGATCACAAAATGGTCTAATCTTGATGACTTAAGTTCGTTGTTGCAAGCATGATGTTGCTAATCCGAATGCTTGATCGAACCCTTGAATTCGCTCACAATATTTGCTTATGCAAGGTGCGAACTATCCTAAATATAATACATTGATCTACAATTCGCTCCTTTAATGAATTCGCTGAGGCTTCCAATGTTGGTCTAATTCCATAATGCAAGACCACAAATTCGCTGCTAGTTGCTTGACCAAATCACTCATCCATCCAAGGTCAAATTCGCTGCCTCAAGAATCAATGCCAAGTAGAAAGCAATGTTTGAATCTGCTCCGTAAATTTGCTCATCCAAAGATCTTGCTGAAGGAAGAAGACAATGTTATGTTTTTGGTTGCTTCTTACCTTCTCCAAGTCGCTCTAATATATGAGCTTATTAAGATAAACTCTTGGCCTCCCAAGTTGGCCGACTTGGGTCCATAATAATAATATATTATTTTATATTATTTGCTCCATATTTAATTATTAAAATCAATCCTTAATAATAAATATAACATTTTATATTTTTTATTATTATCCAACTGATTTTATCATAATTAAATATATCCAATATATTAATTATTATTATTGCCACTTTGTCCAATGCGTTGATCTTTGTCATAAAGGCCAAAACATTAACAATCCCTCTTGGACTTGAGGAAAAGATCAACCTATAGATCTCCCATCTATAGTAGGACTCAAAAACATAATCACAATGGATTCCTTATCCAACAATGTCATAGATATCACATCTATCATCTTATCAAACATGATGAAAACATAAGTCACACATGTATTCCATCAATCCATGATAATATTCCGAATATCAAGTACCAATGATATTCATCAAGTGCTCTGAGTA
>MU223519.1:3787819-3803789 GCA_018584345.1 Thuja plicata | reverse complement strand
TTACAGAATTAGAACAATAATACAGCAGTTACAAAGGAAAGATGCATATGGTTGATAGCCAGTTCTCTGCATGTAGAAATTATATATCTCTTCATTTTACATCGTGAAGTTTGTAAGAGATGATAATATCAATTCAGAAGTCAAAAACTATAAACGTAATTCAAATATTTGACAGGCCTTTTCATATGATTGAATTCATGCTTATTTTGGTTTCCTTGGAAGTGCTGTGATCAAGTAGATTGTCATCTATTTCCACTCATATCATTAATTAACGAAGAGATTAAAATTGCTCAAATTTCCTTGTCAGGAATATTGTACTGGATGGTGTATGCACTCCAACCTTTATGGATGAAACTGCACCTTTAACGTTTAGAGAATTTATGCATCTTTAAGGTGTTTTTTTAACTAACTTATCAGCTATATGTGAATGTTATTGTAGTTTGTCATAAATGTTTGTCATCGATCTATTTAGTTGCAAACTATCTTAGTCAGAATTATCAATATCCTTTTGCAGTTAAACACATTTTTGGTAGCATAGTTGAATACTTTTAAAATCAAAATAAATAACAATAAACTGAGTTTACATTTTAAAAAAATAAAGAAACAGGTATGGATGTACAATTTTCACCATCACAAAGAATATAGGTCATCATTAGTCCATAATAAAGCTATGAATGAAGTAGTGGTATTTAGCTAGTCACAATAAATAAAAATGACAAGTTACCATGAATTTGGTGCCACATTGGAAAGCAATCTAGGCTACATGTTACCATGAATGTCTAGATTAACTGTACATGTAGTAACAAGGAAAAACACAAGTGAGTAGAGCCTAAAACAAGTTACAGGACTCAATGTAAGGCAGGGGCTGATAAATTGGGAGGCTCGGGAATTGGGTCCATTGAAGGTATGCCTGAACGGGATATTTGCAAACAGGATTTCAACAAGATTTGACAGCCTAAAACTGGAAGGGTGGAACATAAGCACAACAAATACTTCTGTGGGAAGTAATTCAAAGAAGAGCATGTTAGACGAAACCACCATCAGTGAAATCTTGCAATATATTAAGGCTTTCTTCCTAGCACAGTTTTGGATTACCAGATTCTTTTCTCTCAAATTTTGTCTCATTTATAATTAGTTTTCTTTGATGATGTTGATTGTGGATGTAGAGGAAAAAATTATTTGCTAAAAATGAGCAGGAATTGGCTGAAGCATATCTTCAAGCACAAAGAGTTCAGACTGACACAAGTAATGTTGCTGACACACCATGACCTCTAAATCCATTAATTGTTAAGTTTTCTTCCTTTATTTTAGTTCGGAGAAATCTACAGGATTTCTTTTTCTGTTTTTAGAGTTTTGTGGAAGGATTTATGCTCTTGGTGAAAAGTAGAATTGGTCTTTTCAAAACCTTCTCTTAGTTTATAGTTGAATAGTTTTGGTGGAAAGCGAAATTTTTCTTTCACAAACTGTCAGGACTAATGTAATCTCATTTAACGTATCAGACCATTCTTTAATTTATATTTGCCTAAATTTTAGTTATAAATGTCCACTGGTTAAAGGAAATATAGTTATTTAGTCATTAATGTGCTTCTTACCAGTTTATTTAGCCAACCACACTAAATATAGACTTTGAGAGGCTTTCAAATCCAATAGATGGTAGTATGCAAAAGAAACGCAGGCAGTTGGATCTTTTAGGATATGTAAAACCTAAATTTGCAGATACAGTGAAGGTTAAAGAAAGTGGTCCAAAGATGGGAGATTCAACAGCATGATGTAGAACAGAGTCTCACTGAAATCTCACGTCCAATAGATGTTAGTATGCACATAAGAGGTTTGAGGTTCAAATTCTAACTGGTCCACAAAACAACAATATATTAAAGATGTTATAATAGATGGATGGAAGGTTAGAAAGACAAGGCTGCTTGGTTCCTGTCAAAATTTAAAAGATTTCATAGTCGAAATAGCTGCATGAAAGGTTAAACTTGCAAGGCTGCGTAGAGTCTAGACTACTGTCGACTGTTATATCATATAATCTAAGGTTGAAACCTGACCAATTCTTGGAGGTTCATTGCGTAACAATGGCATAGATGCAAATTTGCTACTCTGTCAAATAAAAAAATCGGGTTCCCAGATTGAGGAAGGTAAATCGCTTTTAAGGAAAACTGTTAACTCTGAAAAATGCCTAGTTTTCTCTTCGCCTATTTGCAGATGCAATTGTACACAGATTTGGAAGACTTGTTCCTATGATCCTTGACTTTGAGTGATGTCAACAAACTGACCCAGCGCATCATGAAACTGCTGTAAAGGTTGTGTTCATGGCCTATTTCTAATGAAGGGACTAAACTGCATTATCTTATATTTTTCATTGTTATTTCATGTTTTGTGATGCTTGAGTTGAATATAACTTCGTTCCCAAAGTATAAGATGGGGGTTATTGCATGATTATTGTTGCCAGACCTAAGACGAGCTTGGCTAAGGAGTTTTGTTGTAGGCATCGAGGATTCAAAGGAAAACATTGATCGACACCTTTTTGAACTACTAAGAGCTGTAGCACTGGTATGTGACTGTGCCATCATCCATATTTTCTTGTATCCTACAAATCAAAGAATAACAAAATTTCAAAGATTGCAGATGGTGTGTTACAAATCTATCCTCTTCCCTACTCATGCATATCAAAAGTTGAACATTTTATAAAGCTAAATTATTATACATGGCCATTCTAATTTACAAGTTTTGCAGTAGAAAATAATATCAATTACATTACCTTTCTTTTCAAAAATTTGTATTCACTCTGAATGTGGAGCTAATATTATTTTTGTGCCATGCAGAAAGATTCAATAGAAACAGTCATGAATCTTATTTTCAACTCTTAAAGAAACACAACAAGGAAATAATTCATTGATGAGTACCGTAAATCTTATTGAGCAATATTCACTTTGTAAGCCTTATACTGAAAAAAAAATGAGCAAAGAGGATTGAAGTCATTCATTACGATGTGTTAGTTGTTAACATTCAATATAAATGATTGAATTTTGTTTGATAAATGTCCCGAGGAAATCAAAATATGTTCTATGCTTAAAATTTAAACTACTCACTATATTAGAAGAATTAAAAGCTTCCTTTTGTGGCGATAGTGCATAAAATGGTTGCTTGTATTGATCAGGAGAATCTTAACAAAGACAATCACAATAATATTAAATGGAGAGAAAGGATTAATGTAATCCCATTTAACATCTCATATCACATTCTTTAATTTATATTTGCCTAAATTTTAGTTATGAATGTCCACTGGTTAAAGGAAATATAGTTTATCTGGCCATTAATGTTCCTTTAACTAGTTTATTTAGCCAGCCGTGCTCTCTCAGAGTCCCTATTCTTAGCAGCACCACCATAACACTGAGTTTGTGGTCCCTTGATGAGAACATCTGTAACCACATTCATTAACAGAACTTTAATGTTGAAGGAAAGTTCACTAAGCAGTGGAATAAAAGGATATTCAAAATCATGCTACTTTTGAAGCTCTTAAGAATGGATTGCACTTCCCAATACCTGTTTTGCTTGAATTCACATAGGGGTATAGTTTGCAACAACTATGGTAACCAAAGGAATCAAAATGTGAACTGGAATGCAAATAATAATATTTTGAAAATTATACTGATACAGAGAACCAGTTCAACTAATATTTCAAAACAAGGAACATGGAAAACACATTGACTAAATCACAATGTAGAATTGTAGTTATTGAAGGCGACCTAGTTAAAACATCAAATAATTATATGCTAGGGAGTGTGTCTGCATCTCTGCCCCTACAGAATGCTGGTTTGAGGGTTAGAGAAAAAACCGTGATAATTCAACACAGGAATATTAAAACATGAAGAAGACACCGCCTACTGAATAACAGTCACCTTTTGTAAACTAGTGATAGCCTGTTATCCTTTGTTCAGGAAGTTAACTTGGTAAGCTAAGGAAGTCTCTGGGGGTCCTCCCTGATGGCATCATGAGCCATGGTCTTCAATTTGATTTTGTTTGATACCACCAAGCTATCACCGCATAGAACGTCAATTGTGGAACTGTTTTTGCTTTATAAAATGGTTGTAACTAATAGTGTTATAACCCTCGGTGATTTTAGGGGGTACAATTTATTAAATTTTATCCCCGGCAACAGTCTGTTGTGCAGCTTGCTACAAAAAAGGGATAGTTAAACATGTGACATCAGATTATGAGTCATAACATTATCAAATCGGTAGAAGCTGAATCATGCAGGTAATGATATTACTATATAGACACAGTTTGAAATAGATAGAGAAATTGTTGGTATACGGCCACATCTAGGTTACGAAACAATGCAGCAACAATTCCCTTCATTTGCTATAAGTCTGTAGACCGACCTAGGGTTTTACAACAGAAATAATAGGTGCACATATACTTACTCATACACATGTTTGGCATATGACACATCAGTGAAAAGGTAGTTTCTACTTTGAGCAATCAAGTCGTGGTAGAGTGTACTTCCAGTTTAAGGTATTTGAGTTGTTGTTCATATTGTGGCAGAGAAGTATTACCTCAACAAGTATTAGGTGGAAGCAGGTTTGAAAAGGAAACATTAGGTCAACCTAGTTCAGTTGGAAGCATGCATGAAAGGAAAGCTTTGTCCATCTCTGCCTATGGTGGTGAAATTCCCCACCCTTGCTCCAGTGAATATAGTAATGAGAGGGAAGTCATCTCTCCAACAGCTTTTGAAGGTGGCTATCATGGAGGCTGTGATTATGTGCAGCCGAATTCTGGAGGAAGAAGCTACGAAAGTGAAGTGGTGTTGAGGCCAGGCTCAGGGGACAACAAATACTCTCGACCAAATAATGTGAGGGCGAACAAAAAATAAAGCTGCAGAACGAACATTTCAACAATGTCCTGTATTTCATCTTCAACACTTGAGCATAGCAGTATTCTTGTAACTTGCTTTGTTAAATAACACTGCCGTGTTGCTGCCCATTAAATAACGGAATTGCAGGTTCATAAACGAATTCAGCACAATAGAAGGTAAATAGAAGAAGATAATCAGAATATGAGGGAAATACAATAAGATAAACAATGACGAAACCATATCGGCAAAAATCACAGACAAAGCATTACCACAAATTGTAACAATATAGAAATTAAATGTACCAGTAACCCTCACATTTTCTCTTTGCTGCAGAAGTTGCTGGACTACTTGTGTGAATGGAGTCTGAACGAAGTCTGAGCAAAGGAGAAACAATGTATAAGGAGGATGATAGTTGAACCATGCAAAACATTACAGAAATGGCGAGAAAGCTGCAATATAGTTAAAGAAGCTCATAATACAAGTGTTTATATTATAAATTCTTAATATTTGGTGTATAAGAATTAAATTAATTTAGTCAATTATATGATAAAAAAAAAAAATTTATAAATTATAAGTTTAAAACTAAATTATAATTCGTTCATACATATTGTTTTAATTATTAATTAAAACAACAAACTTATAACTTATTGTGATAATTTAGTCAAGCAAGTACTAATATGTATATAAGTATTTGTAAACTTTATAGATTTAAAATATAATATATAAGGGTAAAATAGATGATCAAATTTATAGAATATGATAAATGATTAGATGATCAAATCTAGTAGGTTCGTTATTGTTTTTATACTATGAACTATTGTCTATTATAGACTTTAAGGGAACTATTGTCTAGTATGAACTTTCAGGATGTGTTTTACCCAGCTTTTTTTAATATGTGGAACATTATTTTTAAATGATAATTTAGACATTTATTCACACACACACACGTGTGTGTGTGTGTGTAGAGTTGAAAATTGGATACCCCTATTTGCAATTTAGGCCACACTTTTGTAACCACTTTAATGTTCATTCCCTTGGCATTTGTGTAGGTCCATTTGATCCCTTGCATTATCCTTTTCCCTCTCAGGATGCTCAGAGTCCTCGTCACCAACTATCTTTCACTGTTTCTTTTGCATTATCCACATGTTTCCTTTGCCCCCTATCATTTTTTAGCGTCATTTGTTTGGACACAAGCGCACCGCGTGGACGTCCGCGTGTCGCACACTCTTCCACCAACATCTAGACGTTCAAATGTCGGTCTTGTGCATGTTTTCCACTTGTCACTTGCTTTTGTCAGCGGAAATGACCCATAATCTTCTAGAATGGCCTAGAAGCCTCTTTTTTCCTCCTATTCTCTCTTTAAATTGATATATTTGCCTCTCTCTCTCTCTCTCTCTCTCTCTCTCTCTCTCTCTCTCTCTCACACACACACACACACATTTTGCTACAACAGTCTATTACTAGCTACAACGTTCTTTACAATAATATCTCTAGCTCTCTTGGCTTTTTCAAGCTTTCTAGTACTATCTTCCTATCTCTCTTGTGTCTTTGAGCATCTTGGGATTCATCACATCCCTTTCTATCAATATTCTTTTGTATCATGCAATAGGGGTTTTCCTCCACTAGTAGGGTTTGTTTCTATTTGCATGTATCGCGTAATAGGGGTTCTCCTCTATCTAGCGGGGTTTGTTTCTATTACATTGTCATTTATTTATCTTTGATTCAATTTATCTATCTATTTGGTTATTGTCAAGGTGGATATACCAAAGCAGGGACTTGGCTGAGCCAAGTCTCCAAACAGCCCCAAACAATTTTCCCTCTCTTGCATGTGTGTGGTTTTATTGGAAGCATTTGAAACCGCACAAGGTTTTGCTTATATTGAATTTATTTCATTTACATTCATCTCTATTATTTAATGTATTTTATTGCATTCCTAACTTTTGCATTTTGCAAGTTATTTGAAGAACAAACTTGGGTTTTCGTCATTCTGAGCACTTTTTATCGCGGTTCATACAAGACTACAGCGTGTCACATAGATGTTTGCACACTGTGCTAGTGTCCTTAGCTGAGATGCTCAGATTTGGATTGAAGACTCTTCATTTTCTAGTCTTTCCATTTATGGAACCAAAATATTATTTTTCTTCATCTATAACAAGATATTTCCAGTGATTTAGCTAGTTGGAGGTATCTGAATGTATGTTGTGAATCTGATTCTCAAGGGAATATAGTTTTCCTTTGGCAAGGTCAAATTAATGACATTACATTTTGATGAACCTGACGTGAACACTCCTTCATCATTTTCAAAGCATTCCTTGTCATTCCTTTGGGTAGTCCTTAAACCTCTAAAAAAGGATAATTCAAAAGTTTCACTTTCCCAGAAAAAAATTTCAGGTCGCTGCCCCTAACCCCATTTTGTGTCGTCACTTTTGGGATATACACCGGCCTTCAGCCGACTTGTCTATATCTCTATTTAAAAATGAACTTTTTGTTTTATTTCATTCTATGTTTTCTAAGTTTGTTAAGAAGCTTCAAGAGGTTCTCATGTGAGTTTATGAAAGTGAGTTCTTTTCTCCTTTCTTATTATTCTTCGTTGACCCTTCTATTGAAGTTGTTTCTTCTTGTGAAGAAATTTTAATGTAGGAGGGTGAGATCATCGATAAGTTTCTTAATGTTACTTTACCATCTCTTCATTCAAATGCATGCTCTTCTAGAGAAGATGTGTTAGAAAATGAGCAATCTGAACTCTAATGAGTCAATGTCGAGCATATTTCTTCAACTAATTCTCCCACTAGTTCTAATAAATATGTTAATGCAATTGTTGTCTCGGCTGCCCCTAAAAATCCTAAGAGACCAAAAATATATGTTAATGGAGAAGATCCGCAACCAAATTCAAATAAATTTATGACCGCTAGAGGTGATCCTTCTAAGGTTCACCCTACCAGTCCTTTCTTTGATTGTTGTCTATCTCTAAACTTTGAGAAGTGTGTGGCTACTAATTATAAGAGAGTAGATCATACTTATCATACTAGTGGGATTAAACATAATATCAATATTCCTACATCTCTTATACCTTCTCAACCTTTTCTTTAATCTACTTCTAAAACATTTTCTCAATCTCTAGTAGAGTGTGACCATATCGAGCAACTTCGTGTTACTCCCACTAAGATCTCTCTCTGGGATCTTCTTCAAACTTCTCACCTTTATCATAGTATGCTTTAGGAGTCTCTACAAAATATCATTGTGCCATCTTCCACTAGACTCGTTGATGTAAATTCATTATTGGATTGCATACGCTCTAGTACTCCAGACATAACATTTCATCAGCATGAGGTTCCATCTAGTGAAGTTCAAATTCAAGACGATCCTTAATGATAGTTCCTTTTCTAAATGGCATTGGTATTAGACATACTCTCATCGATACTGGTTCAAAAATCAATGTTTGTAGTTTTGATCTTTTATCGAAAATCAAAATGAATCCAAGTTCTCTTTCAACTTCTTCTTTATCAATTCATGGCTTTGATAATATTGGTCAAAAAGCTCTAGGTACAATTATACTACCTTTGCATCTTGGACCCTTTACTTTACCTACTCTAGCAATTGTAATACTAGGTACTTTGCAATAGAACCTTCTTCTAGGTAGACTGTGGATTCGTGTTATGGGTGGAGTCTCATCTACATTGCATAAGTATATCAAATTTAGTCATAATAATCAAGTAGTTACTATAAAGACTAATTCAACATCCCTTCATTATTATTATGAGGCTAAGGCTAATCAATCTTCAATTTGTCCTACTTTTAAAAATTCAATTCCTTCATCATCATCAAGCATTGTTGCACCACCAAATTTCCCTAATCTTGATGGTTGTGCCAACTTTCCTTCTCATCAATCTAATGCATGTCTCAATTATGATCAGGGTCCTTTTGATGAAACTGACCCTATCCACCCCGACATTCTAAAGATTGCATTCACACCTGCTATTGAGAATGATCATTCTTCTATATTGCAAGATGGTGTGAATGTTGTCAACTATGTCGATAATATTGATCATCCCCCTTTTGAGGATTTGCAATCACGTTATGGTCTAGGATTCAATATTCTTTCTAGGAATGGATATAAAGGAAATGGTCTTGGATACACAGAACAAGGAGGTAAGGTCCCTTTGGAACCAAAGCCTCAGTCTTCTATGGTGGGTTTAGGGTACAAAGCGTCTCCTTTGTCTTCATCTTATCCTACATTATCTAGGCAGACAAACCTTCCTTTACAAGAGAAATGGTTGCTTCCTACTCCTCATTCTTTATTGAACCAGATCATATTCTATTGTGGCTTCTCAAACCCCACTTGATCACTCTTCCTCCTCCTACACATAAGAGGCTCCATGATATTAATGATGAAGTGAGACACTCTTTTTGTGCATATCATCGAGTGCTTCGTCATTCCACTAGTGAATGTAAGGCCTTGAAAGATAAAATAAAAGAACTTCATGAATCACGTGTCATCAATCATTCATCTATTAATAGGTCGGCTTCTTCTTTTATGCATGACAAGTGACATTGAGGTTTACCTCTATCCTATCTTTTCTGCATATTTATCTTAAGATCTTATCTTATCTTATTTTCCTTTGTGGGGGCCAATCCACTATCTTATCTTACCTTATTTTCCTTTGTGGGGTCCAATCCACCAGCTTATCTTATTTGCCTTTGTGGGGAGCAAACCACTTTCTTAACTTATTTTATCTTATTTACCTTTGTGGGGGTCAATCTACTTTCTTATCTTATCTTATTTGCCTTTGTGTGGAGCAATCCACTTTCTTATCTTATTTTCCTATGTGAGGTCAATCCACTATCTTATCTTATATTAATTGCCTTTGTGGGGGTCAATCCACTTTCTTATCTTATCTTATCTACCTTTGCGGGGGTCATTCCACTATCTATTGTGTCTTCGTTTGTGGGGGTTGATCCACTATCTTATCAAATCTTTCCCTATCATATGTTTATCTAGCTATTGTTACACATATTAGCATGATCTTAAGTGACCATATCACATGCCTTTCTGGCTCAATGCTACGCGTGTTGGCGCAATGTGTCTAAGCCTCCCTCTCACATGCCTATCTAACATTCCCTACACATGTTTGTGTATCATCTAAAGTCTCCCTATCATGTGCATAACTAGCATTTTCTACGCATGTTAAAGCTTTATCAAAATCTCCCTATTGTATGGCTATCTAGCATAACACAATTTACTACCCATACCATTGTAATTTCCTCGATGGTGGTCCTCTTTCCTAGCGAAGTTGGTTACATTGAGTGTCTTTTTTGGTAGTTGCTTTCCTCCATAGTGGGTTTGGTGCTACTAATCATGATCACCTGCATGACCTCTAGCAATATATAAAGCTAGTGTCTTAGTCATGTGGTGTCCCTTCGACATTGGTTTCTTCCCTATTTATTGGTTGCATTCTTCCTTGAGGCAAACAATCCTAAATGCTTCTCTCCTTGTTTAGAATTCCTCTATTTGTTGTTTCTTGTATTTTAGGAACGATGCATTGTATTGAGACAACCTTTTACATCAAGATCTTTAATTTTGCTGACCCAAAACTTTTAGTTTGATTGGTGTATGCCCTAACCCTATGGCTTTGTGGATTTCATGTTCTAATCTTGTTGTTTTATGCATCTTTTTCTCTCTAATGACTCTGCCTTGCAAGTCTTTACCCTAGGGCATGCTTCATTGGCTCGAAGAGTTGTCTACTTCCTCTACAGTATCCTTTTGATATCATGATCTTATTTTCTTTTAGCAAAATTCCTTTAGCATGAATATTCATTTAGCTTCATTATCCCACTAAAGTGGGGGCAAAATGTAGCGTTGCAAATTGAAAACCCCCGTTTGCAATTTAGGCCACACTTTTGTAACCACTTTAGTGTCCATACCCCTAGCATTTATGGAGGTCCATTTGAGCCCTTTCTTTATTCTTTTCCATCTCATGATGCTTAGAGTCCTTGTCAGCAACTATCTTTCAGCATTGCTTTTGCATTATCCACATGTTTCCTTTGTTGCTTGTCATTTTTTAGCGTGATCATATCATACCTCAATTTGCAAAGAAGCCCTAAATATTTCAAAACCAATGGCAACTACCTCGTGAGTCTCAAAGATCAAGAACACAAAGGACAAGAAGATCAACCTGATTAAGAACATGACCTGTGAGGAGCCTAAATATAAGTTTTTCCCTGAGGTTTCTGCTCAACACGACGAAAAGGGGGCATTTTCAAGTATACCTCCTAGGGTTTTGCTAGTTGAAGATATCCGCACATACATCCACTAAAAGGTTGCAGAGATTGGATATCTGGAGATTGAAGAATCTTACTAGAATCTATGCACAGATGGAAACCTAAAAGATGAACACAAGCACATTGAGGTGAAAGGGTTAACCAATGCCCTATTGTTCCCGAGAGAGTTCAAGCCCGAATGGATACACATTATACTTAGCTGGATACATGATAGAAAAATGTGGTTGGATGAACCAAAACCGATCATAAAGGATGTGATTCACGCTATAACTGGTTATCCAATAATTGACAAGGCTAAAGCCCTAAAGCATCCTTCACGCCCTAAAATTGAAAAACTAACTGGAGCCGAATGGGATGGTAGAGGGTTGAAACTCGATAAAAATCACCGACCCTGAGATGAAATTTGGTGCATGTGTGATTGGGTACAAAATATTCTGAGCTAGTAGAATGAATAGCATAGCATGTGGAGTAGTTGACATTTCTTATAAGATTGTGAAGAAGGGACTTCAACTAGACTTATTGAAGCTGCTACTAAAGCAAATGGAGGAGAATATGAGGACAATTAGGTTAGCCAGATCTAATTCATGTAAGTTTGGTTCACTCCTTATGTGCACGTTCTTCTATTTTCATAATTTCTTCCCTTCTGTCGGTAATGTCACTTGGGACACAATCCGACCAATAACTGCACAAATTAGTGAATTCTTTAAGTCGCTAGGGGATAAATTCACATCTATAATGGATGCATACTTCACCACTTTCAAGGATAGAATGCAGAAGAGAATGATAATCCCTACACAACTGGTTGAACAATACAAAGATGACATATGTTTCATAGTGAACACTAACACCACTCTAATCAAACCAACTGTACCAAGAACCACATGGTTTCCACCATTGGACTATGAGATCAACATTGATTAGGCTACAAAGGATATTGAAGCCTTACTGAATGAACCAGTGGACAAATCATTGAGAAGGTTTGGCACATATGAAGAAGCCAAGTCTAGAATCAAGACTGGCTTAGTAGTGAAGAAGATAGACTGAAAGAAGACAAAAATAATAAATACTCTTCAAAAGAAACTTTTGATAAATGATGAAGAGTTAGAACAAGATGTCACCGAGGGATAGTCACCCGTCGGTGAAAGTGAAGAGTTAACTAACTCCGAGTCTACTGAATCAGATGCACCACTAGCCAAGAAAGCAAAGGTTACAAATGTAACAGCTGCATCAATAAATAGGAGTAAAACAACAAAAGAGGCAGACTCACCACCAGTAAAGAAAGGTACTGTGAGGACTTATCAAAAAAGAAAGCCTCAAACTAAGCAATCAACACTGAGGCAAAGAAGGAAATATATAAGAGGAAAAGAAGACAAGGATGATATTTTGAGGGATGAAAGAGAACAAAGGATCGAAGTAGAAAAGGCCAAGATACCTAAAACAATTGATGAAGTTGTAGAGTCAATCATCAACACAGGCAGCTTATCACATCACAAGATTAGACAATGGCTAACCTTGTCTCTCAGAGATCAGAATAAGATAGAAGAGGCCATAATTAAGGCAATGGTTGCATACAAGTATGTACCTATACAGTTCAACAAGAATATTCTACAAGAGCTCAATGACAAAATATCAACAAGATGGACATATGCTTTGTACACAAAGAAACAAATGAGGGAAAGATCCCTAGTTACATTCATGCCACCCGATTCAACAGTTGAATAAATTGGTTCAACAATGAAGGACCATGCAAAGAAATTTTCTAGCAAGATTAGAGCATACAAAGTACTACAGGGCAGATTAGAAGACATTGACAAAGAAAGCAATGAGATTTGGAATGAAATCTTCAATCCACCCGAGCAGACATTAGCTCTAACCGAGACACCTCACATTGAGGAGAAGGAGGCCACACCGAGGACTGAGTGAATTTTCATCAATGACACCGAGGATGTCAATCTAGTTGTTTTTAAAACATAGGCAAGTAAGGCCATGGATGATGTACCTCAGATATTACAATCATTAGGGGATATACCAGACATTATTATAAAAGATATAATTGATATTGATTCTGATGATGATCCCAAGAATGGTGAATATGTCAATGTTGCCACCAAGAAAACAAAGGAAAAGAAGATAGCGGATGTTGCATAGGTAAATGTACCAGGTCACATGCCTTTATTGATACAAGCTATCAATATAATCACTGAAGCAAAGGAGTAAACACCTAAGCCCGATGCAAACATGCCTGAGGAAAAAGGTGATGAACATGGAAAGAAAAAAGATACAAATGATGAGAAGAAAGATACAAGTGGAGAGGAAGCACCGAATGATGCCACTCCAAGGACACCGAAGAGGCAAACAAGGCTGCAAATAAAGATAAGGTTGAAGTAGAGACGTCTACTACCAACAAACAGGTTAATACCGGGCAGCATACCAAAGGCACCACACCTCCCACACAATCATCAAAATCAAAATAAATAGAGAAGGAACTTGTAATGGTACTACATTCCCCTTCTTTCAGCACCATTTTTAAGAAGAAGAAGAAGAATAAGAGTAAAGCATCGGTCACACTTGATGAAATAATAGATATACCCAATTGTGATCCAAGGAAATTGGATCCCAAGTCATTGACCAAGTATGGAGAAGTATGCAAGAGGAAGGCAATACATGACAAGCTCAAGAAGGAGCACCAAAATTCACAAGTCCTGGATACTACAAAGGAAATACTATTGCAAATAGTTCCTGACACTCAAATTGATCAAAATGCACCAATACTTGATCAACTAGTAGTTCTTACCAAGGCCATAACTTCACAGAATGTAGAAGCCAACAAGGTAATTCAGGAACATGCAGAAGAGAAGTGCCACTACAAGCTCATGGAGAAGATCAACCAAGAAGTGGCAGAAAACAAGGTAAAGCATTCTGATCTAGTAACTACATTGGAACCAATAATATCAGAAGTAGTTAACTTAGTTCAAAATTTGTGCACACTAGAGCATTTCACTAATGAGCAGAGTGAAAAGATAGCTAAAATAGATGAAGACCTTAAAGCTAGTGCACAAGGTCTCACAACTGAGGAAAATGCATTCCAATTGCATTATGAGAAGATTGTAGAATCAAAAAGGTTGAGACTTGAGATACAAAAGGCTGAAAGCAAAATCAAAGATGAGGTAACCGAGCTCCATGCTATGTTACTATCGAATCTCATATTGTTGTTGAAACATATGACTTCGACAAAGCATTAATTGCCACCCTAGAAATGTCAGTAACCGAGAGTATCTATGACATGCATGCCAGAATCACTTTGGAACACATGACCCTCAAGCACCCCAAGGAGCAATGGCAGAAGCAGATGGCAGACATTCAAAAATCCCATGCCAACGTATTTGACAAGCTGTAAGTACTACACCTTTGTCATTATTTTCAAAAAAGGGGGAATATATATGTACACATTAAAAAGGGAGAAAATGTATATACCTTACAAAGAGGGAGACATGTACATACACTATACTGAGGCATGCACATAGGGAGATTCATTGACAAGGTAAACATTTGGTGTATATACTAAACATATTAGTTTGCACATATCAGTTTTTTATACTAATATAAGAGGTAATAGTTTTTGAACCATCGGTTACATGATCACCGAGTGACAACATTCAGTCAAGCGCAGAGGTCACGAAAACAATCAAGTGCAGAGGTCACCAAAAATGTCTTAGCACAGTGATCACCGATATTAGTGAACACTGATAGCACTATCATCGACATATAGTTCAAAGAGTAAACCGAGAGCATAGTCTACAGAGTAACCCAAGCACCAGTCTACTGAGAGACAATTTTATTCCTGAGAAAAATGGATCTGAGATACACGTCAGCTAAAGCACTTTAGTTTTAAATTAGCTTTATGCTTAGCTATAAAACCATTTCTTGAGGATCAAGTAAAGCATAATTAATTGTTTTAATCAGTCTAACGGAATGTAAACATGCAAACTAGGAGATCAAGGTCAAGTTGTAAACCTTTGATCATAGAGTTTTTCTTGTAAAGTGTGAAACCTAATTAGGTCAAAAACTTTGAGAAGTGTGTGGCTACTAATTATAAGAGAGTAGCTCATACTTATCATACTAGTGGGATTAAACTGAATATCAATATTCCTACATCTCTTATACCTTCTCAACCTATTCTTTAATCTACTTCTAAAACATTTTCTCAATCACTAGTAGAGTGTGATCATATCGAGCAACTTCGTGTTACTCCCACTAAGATCTCTCTCTGGGATCTTCTTCAAACTTCTCACCTTTATGATAGTATACTTCAAGAGGCTCTACAAAATATCATTGTACCATCTTCCACTAGACTCGATGATGTAAATGTTGATATTTTGGTGACTGATCATGTAGTAGATGTTGACATTGTAAAACCCTAAAATGGTCGATTTTAGAGGTTGCCCTAAAATGCATGTTATAAGCATTTGAGATGCATAATGCATTGTATTGTGGTGTATGTTTTTGCTGGATAATAAGAAAGGTTGGACGGCTGTGTAGGTGGACGTAGCCCAAGTTTTGGGTGAACCACGTTAAATCTGTGTGTTATCTGTGTTTAGTTTCTTTCTTCTATTGTTTCTGCGTATAACTATTTATTCTTATATTGTTCTGGTTCTGTCAAACCCTAACAATTGGTATCAGAGTGAGGTTTATTGTTGTAGATTGAAAGGACTTTCAGATTTGAGTGGGAGCAATGGAGGATTCGAAATTCAAGATTGAAAAATTCAATGGCCAGAATTTTCAGTTGTGGAAAATGCAGATGGAAGATTATTTGTATCAAAAGGACCTGTGGAA
>MU223519.1:3747499-3776841 GCA_018584345.1 Thuja plicata | reverse complement strand
AACACATAATTTTGGTAACCTAGAAACCCAAATAGGTAAAACTGGGGTGGGGATGACACCCACAAAATCTTCACTACTGTAGCAATAAAGTGTGCCTGTTAGGGCTACAAAAGTTTGATTGCAATATGCAGTCTACCTGGTTAAAGGTATGTTCTGTTAAGAACTAAAGATCATTACAATCTACCTTGTTAAAGGATTTCAACTTACAGTAAAGTAATCACTCGGCTAAGAGATTTGAAACGGTCTGCTAAAACCACTCTGTTAAGAGATTTAACCTGATACACCTATTAGAATGTTCCAAGTAGTGATCCTTCATTATGCACTCAGATGCTGATGATAGATATTCTCTTTCCAATAACTTCTGTGATCTCTCAATCTGATATGTCTTAACTCTGCTTTTCACTGCTCTGTCATTCTTCTTGATCTAGGCTTCTTCTCAAAATGACTTACTATTCATCTCTCATGAATATATAACCGTTCTTGGTATATCTCTTTCTCTAACACATGCTCACTCTTTTAGGGTTAGAAGCCATATTATTATATCTTTTTGGATCTGGCAGCGAGATCTAGATCAACGATCAAGATATATTGTTTATACCTCCAATGCATATTGATTTCCTGATTGGCTCCATGTCATGCATAGTATAAAAATATTAAATGTGAAATTAACTCAGTAGACAAATATTAAATGCGTACAAATGTCAGCTTAGATCTCATACAAGTCGGCCTAAATTGTTTACATCAAAGTTTGAATTAATCCCGACATGTATGCAAAAATTATTCTGCTCGGCACTAAACATCTTTGATGCTCGACACTTAATATTCTTCTTGGTGTGGCATGATGTAACTTGGCAACCAAAAACTTGCTCGACAATGTTGCTCGGCCTTGAATGTTTAGCTCGGCCACAATGATAACCAAATATATTTATAATAATCAAGTAGTTACTATAAAGACTAATTCAACATCCCTTCATTATTATTACGAGGCTAAGGCTAATCAGTCTTCAATTTGTCCTACTTTTAAAAATTCAATTCCTTCATCATCATCAAGCATTGTTGCACCACCAAATTTCCCTAATCTTGATGGTTGTGCCAACTTTCCTTCTCATCAATCTAATGCATGTCTCAATTATGATCAGGGTCCTTTTGATGAAACCGACCCTATCCACCCTAACATTCCAAAGATTGCATTCACACCTGCTATTGAGAATGATCATTCTTCTATATTGCAAGATGGTGTGAATGTTGTCAACTATGTCGATAATATTGATCATCCCCCTTTTGAGGAGTTGCAATCACGCTATGGTCTAGGATTCAATACTCTTTCTAGGCATGGATATAAAGGAAATGGTCTTGGATACACAAAACAAGGAGTTAAGGTCCCTTTGGAACCAAAGCACCAGTCTTCTATGGTGGGTTTAGGGTACAAAGCGTCTCCTTTGTCTTCATCTTATCCTCCATTATCTGGGCATACAAACCTTCCTTTCCAAGAGAAATGGTTGCTTCCTGCTCCTCATTCTTTATCTGAACAAGATCATATTATATTGTGGCTTCTCAAATCCCACTTGATCGCTCTTCCTCCTCCTACACATAAGAGGCTCCATGATATGAATGATGAAGTGAGACACTCTTTTTGTGCATATCATCGAGTGCTTCATCATTCCACTAGTGAATGTAAGGCCTTGAAAGATAAAATACAAGAATTTCATGAATCAGGTGTCATCAATCATTTGTCTATTGATATTTCGGCTTCTTCTTTTATGTATGACAAGTGACATTGAGGTTTACCTCTATCCTATCTTTTATGCATATCTATCTTAAGATCTTATCTTATCTTACTTTCCTTTGTGGGGACCAATACACTATCTTATCTTACCTTATTTTCCTTTGTGGGGTCCAATTCACGAGCTTATCTTATCTTCCTTTGTGGGGGCCAATCCACTTTCTTAACTTATTTTATCTTATTTACCTTTGTGGGGGTCAATCTACTTTCTTATCTTATCTTATTTGCCTTTGTGTGGACCAATCCACTTTCTTGTCTTATTTTCCTATGTGAGGTCAATCCACTATCTTATCTTATATTAATTGCCTTTGTGGTGGCCAATCCACTTTCTTATCTTATCTTATCTACCTCTGTGGGGGTCATTCCACTATCTATTGTGTCTTCTTTTGTGGGGGTTGATCCACTATCTTATCAAATCTTTCCCTATCATATGTTTATATAGCTTTTGTTACAGATATTATCGTGATCTTAAGTGACCATATCACACACCTTTTTGGCTCAATGCTACGTGTGTCGGCGCAATGTGTCTAAGCCTCCCTCTCACATGCCTATCTACCATTCCCTACACATGTTTGTGTATCATCTAAAGTCTCCCTATCATGTGCATAACTAGCATTTTCTACTCATGTTAAAGCTTTATCAAAATCTCCCTACTGTATGACTATCTAGCATAACACAATTTACTACCCATACCAGTGTAATTTCCTCGATAGTGGGCCTCTTTCCTAGCAAAGTTGGTTACATTGAGTGTCTTTTTTGGTAGTTGCTTTCCTACATAGTGGATTTGGTGCTACTAATCATGATCATCTGCATGACCTCTAGCAATAGATAAAGCTAGTGTCTTAGTCATGTGGTGTCCCTTCGACATTGGTTGCTTCCCTATCTATTGGTTGCATTCTTCCTTGAGGCAAACAATCCTAAATTCTTCTCTCCTTGTTTAGAATTCCTCTATTTGTTGTTTTGTGTATTTTAGGGACAATGCATTGTATTGAGACAACCTTTTACATCAAGATCTCTTTAATTTTGCTGACCCAAAAATTTTAGTTTGATTGGTGTATGCCCTAACCCTATGGCTTTGTGGATTTCATGTTCTAATCTTGTTGTTTTATGCATCTTTTTCTCTCTAATGACTCTGCCTTGCAGTTCCTTACCCTAGGGCATGCTTCATTGGCTCGAAGAGTTGTCTACTTCCTCTACAGTATCCTTTTGATATCATAATGTTATTTTCTTTTAGCAAATTTCCTTTAGCATGCATATTCATTTAGCTTCATTATCCCGCTAAAGTGGGGGCAAAATGTAGAGTTGGAAATTGCAAACCCCCATTTGCAATTTAGGCCACACTTTTGTAACCACTTTAGTGTCCATAACCCTAACATTTGTGTAGGTCCATTTGAGCCCTTTCTCTATTCTTTTCCCTCTCATGATGCTTAGAGTCCTTGTCAGCAACTATCTTTTAGCATTGCTTTTGCATTATCCACATGTTTCCTTTGTTGCTTGTCATTTTTTAGTGTAATCATATCATACCTCAATTTGCAAAGAAGCCCTAAATATTTCACAAAATATGGAAACTACCTCGCGAGTCTCAAAGATCAAGAACACAAAGGACAAGAAGATCAACCTAATTAAGAACATGACCTGTGAGGAGCCTAACTATAAGTTTTTCCCTGAGGTTTCTGCTCAACTCGATGAAAAGGGGGCGTTTTCAAGTATACCTCCTAGGGTTTTACTGGTTGAAGATATCTGCACATACATCCACTACAAGGTTGCAGAGATTGGGTATCTGGAGATTGAAGAATCTTACCAGAATCTATGCACACATGGAAACCTAAAAGATAAACACAAGCACATGGAGGTGAAAGGGTTAACTAATTCCCTATTGTTCTCGAGAGAGTTCAAGCCCAAATGGATACACATTATACTTAGTCGGATACATGATAGAATAATGTAGTTGGATGAACCAAAACTGATCACAAAGGATGTGATTCACGCTATAACTAGTTATCCAATAACTGACAAGGCTAAAGCCCTAAAGCATCCTTCACGCCCCAAAATTGAAAAAATAACTGGAGCCAAATTGGATGGCAGAGGGTTGAAACTCAATAAAAATCACTGACCTCGAGATAAAATTTGGTGCATGTGTGATTGGGTACAAAATATTCCAAGCTAGTAGAATGAATAGCATAGCATGTGGAGTAGTTGACATTTCTTATAAGATTTTGAAGAAGGGACTTCAACTGGACTTTTATGAGCTGCTACTGAAGCAAATAGAGGAGAATATGAGGACAATTAGGTCAGCCAGATCTAATTCATGTAAGTTTGGATCACTCCTTATGTGCACATTCTTCTATTTTCATAATTTCTTCCCTTCTGTCGGTAATGTCACTTGGGACATAATATGACCAATAAATGCACAAATTAGTGAATTCATTAAGTCACTAGGGGATAAATTTACATCTATAATGGTGCATACTTCACCACTTTCAAGGATAGAATGCAGAAGAGAATGATAATCCCTGCACAACTGGTTGAACAATACAAAGATGACATATGTTTCATAGTGAACACTAACACCACTCTAATCAAACCAACTGTACCGAGAACCACATGATTTCCACCATTGGACTATGAGATCAACATTGATCAGGCTACGAAGGATATTGAAGCCTTACTGAGTGAACCAGTGGACAAATCATTGAGAAGATTTGGCACATTAGAAGAAGCCAAGTCTAGAATCAAGACTGGCTTAGTAGTGAAGAAGATAGACTGAAAGAAGACGAAAATAATAAATACTCTTCAAAAGAAACTTTTGATAAATGATGAAGAGTTAGAACAAGATGTCACCGAGGGATAGTCACCTGTCGGTGAAGGTGAAGAGTTAAGTAACTCTGAGTCTACTGAATTATATGCACCACCAGCCAAGAAAGAAAAAGGTTACAAATGTAACAGCTGCATCAATAAATAGGAGTAAAACAACAAAAGAGGCAGACTCACCACCAGTAAAGAAAGGTACTACGAGGACTTATCAGAAAAGAAAGCCTCAAACCGAGCAATCAACACCAAGGCAAAGAAGGAAATATATAAGAGGAAAAGAAGACAAGGATGATATTTTGAGGGATGAAAGAGAACAAAGGATCGAAGCAAAAAAGGCCAAGATACCTAAAACAATTGATGAAGTTGTAGAGTCAATCATCAAAACAAGTAGCTTATCACATCACAAGATTAGACAATGGCTAACCTTGTCTCTCAGAGATCAGAATAAGATAGAAGAGGCCATAATTAAGGCAATGGTTGCATACAAGTATGTACCTATACAGCTCAACAAGAATATTCTACAAGAGCTCAATGATAAAATATTAACAAGATGGACATATGCTTTGTACATAGAGAAACAAATGAGGGAAAGATCCCTAGTTACATTCATGCCACCTGATTCAATAGTTGAAGAAATTGGTTCAACAATGAAGGACCATGCAAAGAAATTTTCTGCCAAGATGAGAGCATACAAAGTACTACAGGGCAGATTAGAAGACATTGACAAAGAAAGCAATGAGATTTGGAATGAAATCTTCAATCCACCTGAGCAAATATTATCTCTAACTGAGACACCTCACATTGAGGAGAAGGAGGCCACACCGAGCTTTGAGTACATTTTCATCAATGACACCGAGGATGTCAATCTAGTTGTTTTTAAAATAGAGGCAAGTAAGGCCATGGATGATGTACCTCAGATATTACAATCATTAGCAGATATACCAGACATTATTATAAAAGATATAACTAATACTTATTCTGATGATGATCCCAAGAATGATGAAGATGTCAATGTTGCCACCAAGAAAACAGAGGAAAAGAGGACAATGGATGTTGCACAGGTAAATGTACCAGGTCACATGCCTTTAATGATACAAGCTATCAATATAATTACTGAAGCAAAGGAGTAATCATCTGAGCCTAATGCAAACATACTTGAGGAAAAAGGTGATGAACATGGAAAGAAAAAAGATACAAATGAGGAGAAGAAAGATACAAGTAGAGAGGAAGCACTGAGTGATGCCACTACCAAGGACACTGAAGAGGTAAACAAGGCTGCAAATAAAGACAAGGTTGAAGTAGAGACGTCTACTACCGACAAACAGGTTAATATCGGGTAGCATACCAAAGGCACCACACCTCCCACACAATCATCAAAATCAAAAGAAATAGAGAAGGAACTTGTTATGGTACTACAGTCCCCTTCTTCCAACACCATTTTTAAGAAGAAGAAGAAGAAGAGTAAAGCACCAGTCACACTTGATGAAATAATAGATATACCCGGTTGTGATCCAAGGAAACTGGATCCCAAGTCACTAACCAAGTATGGAGAAGTATGCAAGAGGAAGGAAATACAAGACAAGCTCAAGAAGGAGCACCGAAATTCACAAGTCTTGGATACTAAAAAGTAAATACTATTGCAAATAGTACCTGACACTCTAATTGATCAAAATGCACCAATACTTGATCAACTAGTAGTTCTTACCAAGGCCATAACTTCATAGAATGTAGAAGCTGACAAGGTAATTGAGGAACATGTAGAAGAGAATTGCCACTACAAGCTCATGGAGAAGATCAAACAAGAAGTGGCAGAAAACAGGGTAAAACGTTATGATCTAGTAACTACATTGGAACCAATAATATCAGAAGTAGTTAACTTAGTTCAAAAGTTGTGCACACTAGAGAATTTCACTAATGAGCATAGTGAAAAGATAGCTAAAATAGATGAATACCTTAAAGCTAGTGCACAAGGTCTCACAACTGAGGAAAATGCATTCCAATTGCATTATGAGAAGATTGTAGAATCAAAAAGGTTGAGACTTGAGATACAAAAGGCTGAAAGAAAAATCAAAGATGAGGTATTTGAGCTCCATGCTATGTTACTACTGAATCTCACATTGTTGTTGAAACATATGACTTTGGCAAAGACATTAATTGCCACCCTAGAAGTGTCAGTAAATGAGAGTATCTATGACATGCATGCCAGAATCACTTTGGAACACATGACCCTCAAGCACCCCAAGGAGCAATGGGAGAAGCATATGGAAGACATTCAAAAATCCCATGCCAACATATTTGACAAGCTGTAAGTACTACACCTTTGTCATTATTTTCAAAAAAGGGGGAAAATATATGTACACATTAAAAAGGGAGAAAATCTATATACCTTACAAAGAGGGAAACATGTACATACACTATACTAAGGTATGTACATAAGGGGATTCATTTACAAGGTAAACACTTGGTGTATATACTGAACATATTAGTTTGCACATATCAGTTTTTTATACTAATATAAGAGGTAACAGTTTTTGAACCATCAGTTACATGGTCACCGAGTGACAACATTCAGTCAAGCGCAGAGCTCACAGAAATAGTCAAGCGCAGAGGTCACCAAAAATGTCTTAGTATAGTGATCACCGATATTAGTGAACACTGATAGCACTATCACTGACATATAGTTCAAAGAGTAAACCGAGAGCATAGTCTACAAAGTAACCCAGACACCAGTCTACCGAGAGACAATTTTATTCCCGAGAAAAAAGGATCTGAGATACACGTCAGCTAAAGCACTTTAGTTTTAAATTAGCTTTATGCTTAGCTATAAAACCATTTCTTGAGGATCAAGTAAAGCATAAGTAAATTTTTTAATCATTCTAACTAAATGTAAACATGCAAATTAGGAGATCAAGGTCAAGTTGTAAACCTTTGATCATAGAGTTTTTCTTGTAAAGCATGAAACCTAATTAGGTCAAAAAACTTTGTCTATATAGATGTATAATCATCCAAGAACATAATGATTGTAGCCGCAGAAGACATCTATTGACCAGATAGAGAGTTTCATGCAGAAGGACAGAAAAATAAGAATTTAGTTATGAAGAACAAGATTCAAGGCTACCGAGCAGAACAGAGGTATTATCAACCACAAAAGGTGATACATATATCTTGTGAAATTAATGGATCTGTATTCAGAAATTCAAGATTGCAAGTTATCAGGTCATAAGTGTTTTTTTCTACTCTCTAACAACTGTAGAAAATAGAGGAAACCCTTCAAGAAGGTGGACTTAACAGTCTTATTGTAAATCTCTTAACCGAGTGCACACATACATTGTGTTGCTAAAATATCTTAACTAAGTAGACTTAACAAGTCTAACATGTTACTCCTAACAGAGTAAGATCATCAGAAGTGTAGGAGTACAAAGCTTCATCCCCACCGCAGTTTTTACCTTCTAATAGGGGTTTTCTGCGTTACCAATTCTTGTGTCATGTGTAACTAAGTTTCATGAATGTTTCTATGATTGTTTACATGCACTTACATTTTTGTTATGATATTACATACATAAGTTAGAAAAGCAATATGGTCGGTAATGCAAGAAAATATTATAAAGGTTAATTGATAAAAATTTTTAAGGGTACTAATTCACCCCTCCCCTCTCAGTACACACAATTCCATTATTCCAATACTCGGTACTAATGTCCATGTGTTATTCTTTACAATTTGATCTAACTTTTCTTTCATGCTTTAACCCAGTCTTCATTTTCCAATGCATCCTTTACTCTTCTTCATTCTAATCCAAAAATTAAGTATGTATTGTCTCTTACCTTGCGTCTTTTCATAATTCCAACATCTTTCTCTCCAATTATCTTACTCGGTGAGTGGTGTCTTCTTACATACTTGGCTAGAAAATGTTCGGTAGTCGGTGGAACTTCATTTCCATCATTCGGTGGTAGTTCTCTTTGTTCAGCTTCCTCATCAGTTTGTGCATTTGGTAAGGTATCAGGAACATCTAGTTGAACATATACAAGTCTTTGATAATCTTCAGGTTCCTTCTTTCTATCCTCATCATTTCTCTCTACAAATTCATCAATTCTCGCATTTGCACTTTCCAATATTTTGTTAGTAGATTTGTTCAAGCATTTGTAATTTTTACTCTTTGTAGAATATCCTAAGAATATTCCCTCATCTCCTTTAGAATCAAACTTACAATCTATATCATCTTTAAGAATATCGAATCTACTTCCAAATACCCTGAAATAACTCTCATTAAGTTTGTGATCACACCAAATCTCATATGGTGTCTTGTGTATACTTTTCTTCAATTATACTCGGTTAAGTGTATAAGCAGCAGTATTGACTACTTCTCTCCAATAAGTTTGAGAAATAATCTTCTCAATCATCAGTGTTCTCACACAATCCACAATGGATCTTTTTCTCCTTTCATCTATATTCTTTTGTTATGGTGTCCTTGGTGCATAAATTTGCCTCTTTATTCCATGTTCAATGCATAAAAGTGTAAACTCATCATAAGTAAACTTTCCTCCTCTGTCAAATATAAAACACTTCAGTTTTCTTCCATTATCCTTTTCAACTCTTGCCTTGTACCACTTAAACATATGGAAAGCTTCACATTTCTCTTTTGAAAACATGGTAGACATCATCATAGAATAATCATTAACAAATAAAATGAAATATCTATCACCATAGTAGCTTTGTGTTCTCATCGGTCCACATAGGTCACTATGCACTAAGTCCAAAATTCCTTGTGTAATATAAGACTTACTTGTAAAACTTGACTTAGTCATTTTTCCAACTTGACATTCCTTGCACATGACATTCTTAGGTTTCTGTAATCTTGGTAAGCCTCTTACTCTATTCTTTTTTCTCACTTTAATAAGATTGTCAAAATTTACATGACACAACCTCTTGTGCCGTAACCATGTATCTTAAACTTTAGCATACAAACAAATCTTAATAGATGTATCAAGGTAAAATAGGTTACCTTTAGATTGTTCTCCAGTGGCAATTAGACTTTCTTTCTGATCAAATACTTTTACCTTCCCATTCTGAAATTCTAGTCATTGTCCTGAATTGTTTAGTTGTGCCACACTCAACAAATTGTACTTTGATCCTTCAACCCAATATACATCATCACATCTTGTATTATTTAACATAATTATAGAACCTTTACCTTTCATAGGATATGGAGCACCATTAACTAATTTAACATATCTTCCATTATTTTCTTCCATATTAATGAATTTAAGTGTGTCACCAGTCATGTGGTTTGAACACCCACTATCTATAATCCAGGTATCATTTTTCTTACATGTGATATTAGGGCCTTTTCTTCTTGCTTTTATTCATCAGAATTTTCCTTGATGGCAACATATACAACTTCTTCTTCATCATCATCATCTGTTTCATCATTGGTTAGTCCTTCATTAGCAATATGACATGAATTCTTACCTTTATTTTTGTAATCTTGGAATCTCTTGAATCTGTTTTCTCTCTTTTTCTCATCTTGGTTGTCTTTCTTATCATCACTATCATTGTTAGGGCATCTAGAAGCAATGTGTCCAATCTTTTTACATTTAAAACTTTTCAAGGGTAGCTTACCTCGATACTTTCCTTTACCTCTTTGAAATCTTCTAGCTAGTAGAGCTTCAAATTATCGTTAATTTGCTTCATCTTCAACATATAGTTCTTCTAACTCACTCTTGTAGCTATATAATCTTTCACTAACACTACTTTCATAACCATCACTAGGTCAAGACTCCCTAGAACTTCCAATGTTCAAAGATGATTTAAATGAAGACTCAATCCTAGCAGTAGAAGGTAAACTATTATCAAAATCATTAAGCTCAAAAGAAATCAACTTACCAATAGTGACATCTAGTGGAACAATCATATGAAGGAATGGATCTTAGTTCTTGTATTGCAAACACTCAGATGGAATATATAGGTAACAACGTCCTCAACAATTTTATTTTCACATCTTCTTCAAGTATTTTTCCTTCAACACCTCTGATAGCATTCACAATTTCCTTTAGTCTAGTGTTGTATAGTGTAACATTTTCACCTTCTTTCATTATCATAGAATCAAATTTCCCTCTTAAGATTTTAACTTTTGCCTTCAAAACATGTCAATCTCCACCATGTATCAATTCAATCTTATCCCACATCTACTTTATTGTATCACATCTTATAAGGTCATTTAAATGTAGATCAGTGAGTGTAGATGATATGTCAATCATTGCTTGTGCGTGGTATTATCTTTCTCTTATCTACTCAACTGTCAAAGGACCAGATGGTGGTGGTGTATACTCATTGTCAACATAATATAGTGCATAATCTCCAATCTTAGATAGGTGAAACCTTATTCAGTTTTTCCATGTAGAGAAGTTACCCTTATTTAGCTTGGGTGCCTCCCTCTTATACATCTTCGGATCTTTAACTCGAGTCTTTTAAAATTATCTCTTGGAGTACTCATCTCTGATACCAATTGTTGGAAAAAACAAGAGAGGGGGGGGGGGGGGGGTGAATAAAAAAACTATGATTCTTTAAACTTAAAAACTTAACTTTGATTCAACTCGGTAGGATAAACAACAACTGAATCACCAAATATCTTCAATAACTCAAAAAATAACTTGCATAAACAATAAATAACATGCACATTAATCATTCAACACATTTGAGACCACATTTAATGAGGAACCCCAATTTGGGAAAAAAATCTATGGGAATTGTCACCCACAAATGAAAATACTCTTCTGAAGTATTCTTGGTTAAAAGCTTATCATGTTAAAGATTACAATACACATTTGTTAAATGTGACACTATTAGGGGAATTACCTCAGATTCATTAAGATATTCACCTTGTTAGGAGTGGTATGGTTAGAGGGCTTTGAAAACTCTTTTAGAATGTCACCTTTCTCAATGATTTTACATTAAGACTCTTACGTCCACTTAGTTAAGAGATTTTACTGTCACAAATGCAAATAAGAAACAATATGTAAAATGATCTGTAAAAATGCAACTACCTCTTTCTTAATCAAATGAATTATGCACTCTCTGACTATTGGCATCAACACTTCATCAATCTCTTCTCTTAGACTCAAATTATCACTTATTTTCTCTTCACTGCATCACTCGGTAGCACTTCAACACTTCAACTTGCCAACCATTTATTCGTTGAATTCATCCTTTAAATAGATGTTCTTTTTGCCTCTTAATCTCCTTGATTAGGTTTTCCTTCAATCAGACTCAGTCTTTAGATTAACTTTTTGAACTAATCAGTGAACTTGAAACTTGGTTAGCCACTTCACAATCACCTCGGAACTTGCACTTTTCTTGGAAATAAAACCTTCACTTTTGCCTCTTAATCTATACCATAGATCTCTTCCTTGAATTTTATTGTGCGTAGATCTTGTAACCAATTTCCTTTTCATTCTTGGAATCCTCCAGATCACTGTATCTCGCCATTAAATGCATTCTTATCCTTGTTTCTAACATCTATTATGGTCGAAAACCAACTCTTGGTTCGATGACTAATATGCACTGCTCGGTGCTTCAATGTCTCGGTGTCCTGGCTGACTTTCATAACCCTTTACCAACAAAATAACTCTAGTTGGTAGCTTAACTATTTAGTCATACTAACTTTCCCAATCTACTTTACCGACTTGATAAAGTAGAAACCAATTATCTCAAGGTGAACTTATCATTTTCTGATCTTTATCTATTTCTCAATTAAATCAATTCTGAAAGATATGTCAATTCAATATGAACCAGAAATCAATTTCTTGACATCAATGACAAAACAAAAATTGATGCAATTATTTCTACAATCTTGTATACCTCTGATCTCGATCTTTATCATCATTTCCATTAGTTGAGTAACAATAAGAAGGTGAGGAACCTAAGCATTATGATGAGGAAGTAGAAGAGGAATCAGACCAAGACAAGGTACAAATTATTAAACCATTGGAGATAAATGAACAAGTTCTTGAGGTCATTCCTACACAAGTTAAGGAAATAGAGAAGCAAGAAGAGCAAAAATCAGAGGAGAAAGAGAAGGGTAAGGTATTTATTGAGAAAATGCCTTATGAGGAGGTAATGAGATCACCTAGGGTTACAATTAATCCAACCACCACACATCCAACTATGCAATTGGTAACTCCTACCAATGTTCAGGCAACAAAAGCATAAGAGAAACCGGTTAAGAGAAATTTGGAGCTTGGTAAGTTAGCAAATAAGATGAGAAGAGTAAGTATTAAAATTCCCAAAGTATCTGAGGAAGAGGAAGCCATTGAAGAGATGGACATAGATAATGTAGATTTCAAATTATTGAGTCCTAAGGAGATGATGGTACTGTCAGAAAAGATGAAAGTACAAGCTGAGAATAACAAGGAAATATTGAAGAAGAAAAAGGGAAGAGTACTCAAGACAACAAAGGAAATATTGCACACCTTAGTACCCGATTTTGAGATAAATGAACATGAGAATTTCATTGATCAAATGGATAAGTTAGAGAAGGTAATATCGTAGGATATATCATTTATGGATAAAATTTCAATGCTATTAGATGAAGATGTCTATGAGATGCAAAGGATGGAGAACGTAAAGGCTAAGATTGCAACAAAAAGATAAAATTTGCAGAAAGAAGCTGAGCATAAAAGAGGTAATTTGAAAGTTGTTGGTTCCATATTGACAAAAGTGTCAAAACTATCTAAGTTCACAAGTGATACAGATAAGAAGGCATAATAAGTTCATAAGGAATTAAATGATACAATTGAGAAGTATAATGCAAATTCTAGCAATGCTACAATCTATAAAGCTAAAGTAAGAGAGTTAGGAGGCAAGTTAAAACAAGTTTAAAATGAGCATGAGCAAAATGTGAACACGTTACTTGATCTGAATTATTTTTTAGCCCCTAGTGTTGATCTCATGTCAGTGAATGTTAAGCATGCCGAGTATTTGATTGGGCAACCTGACCCAAATAAATTAGATAGATTAGAAGATCTGTCAGGAAATATTATTGGTCAAACTATTGCACTTGCACTTTTGAAAAAAATCTAGGATACTAATTTGAGTACAACAAAGTAAGAATACACAACTATTTGACAAATTGTAGTGTTATTTGACTGAATGCACCTTTGTCATTGATGAAAAAAGGGGGAGAATATGTTGCGACAGAACAATATGGTGAACAATGTATATTTTTGTTGTTGTTTTGTTGGTATTTACTTTTGGAGTCCTATGCAAGGGGGATCACTCTAATGGAATGGTATTGTACATGGAACCCTATCAGTTAATGAATTGGAAATATATTTGTGAATTCTTTGTGTGAGTTACTTCGAACAATTTGTTATGATTTGTTTTATTTTATTTTTCATTGTTCTGTACACATTTGGATTTGACATGATTTGCCATGAATTCCAAAGGGGGAGATTGTTGGCATTGATCACCTATTGATACTTGTTTGATCAAATGTTGTCATTGATGGTCAAACATACTAAATAATCTACCCTCACAATTGACCATGACTGGTAATGAAGAATCTAATGGAACACCTAATCAATTAAGGTATACAACATCAACATGATGTCAATCTGGTGCATGTATATAGAGATCAAAGTATTATGAGGAGTGGTTTTACAAGATAATGTATTATGATATTTCAGAGATGACTTGATCAAATGATTAAGTCTTATTTGAATTTGAATGATTTATCAGTATTCTGGAATAAAATTTGTAATACTATTTGCTTGATTGCTAAATGACAAATTGGTACAGATATTGAGGTGAAGTTTGTTGAGAATGTTATTTGAGTTGTCAACATTCTATTGGTTTGATTGTATGGAATATTTTATCTAAGGTTAACTATGGCTAAACCTAATGTGTAAAGTGACCTAAAAGAAAGCTTAAAATCAATGGTGTTGTTTAAGAGGCAAAAATAGTAAGTAATCATAAAAAATATTATATGTGATGGTGAGACAGTAAGAGAGAAAGAAGGAGAGTGAGAGAGTCTGGAGGGTTTTAAAAGGAAGTAGAGGTAATTAATGTGAATAAAGAACTATTGAAAGATCAATCAGTGACACGTACAGGAGATTGTGAAAAGATTTGAAGGAGAGGTTTAAGTCATAGATTGTATGGAAGTTTGAGAAGATATAGAACCTAAAGTATCTTACAAGAAAGGAGTGCTATTAAAAATTGATCACTTTTTTTTCTCTAACAATTGTAGAAAACTAAATCCTTTAACAAGGTAGATTATTACAGGTCTTTGTTTCTAAATCCTTTCACAAAGTGAATCTCTAGATTGTAGATTTTAATCCTCACATGAGGTAGACTTTCAAAGGTATTATTGTACATCTAATAGTGTACTAGGCATCTCTAACAAGATGTATAAGTCTCAGAAAGAGTATTTGTAAGCCTTTCACAGGGCACCTTTCATATTGCAGTAGTGAAACTTGTGGGTAACATCCCCACTGTCATTTTTTCCTCTTACAAGGGTTTTTGTGATACCAAAATCATTGTGTCACATGTGTCTATGGTTTTGATGTTTTTGTTTCATTTTTATTTTTTTATGGATATGACTATGTTCAACAATAATGGTTAATGCATATTGAATCAGTTTTCAATTTTGTCTATTACTGGTGTCCAGAATCAATTTCAAAAGTTGATTTGGTGATTGTATTGATTCACCCCACTCTCGGGACAATACTTAGTACTTAATACCCAACAAATACTACCTTCAATTTCAAGTAGATTATTTTTAAACACTTGCATGTGATTAATGACAATGTCTTCAATCAGAATTTTATCATTTTCATTATACCTCGCATAGTATCTAGGCAATTTGTTTATCTTTCCATTATCAACTATCCTCTTTGCCAACATCTTCAAATAAAGTTTCTAAAATTGTCTCTCAGCTAGTTTATCTTGTGCTATTACTTTGGTTTCCTTCTTATTTTTCTCCTCTTCAATATTTTTTTCTTCTTTCTTCTCTACTATATTCCTCTTCCTTTTAGGAGTTGAATTTCATTTAGTGGACCTTTTTATTCTCAAAGGAATATTTTTTCCTTTGTTTCATTCATGCTAGTTCTTTGTGATGACCTTTTGGGTTGTGTAGGGGTGGTATCAAGTACAAAAACCACATTAGGAGGTGAATCAATAACCTCTACAACTTCAGGAGGTGGAAGGGTTGTAGGAGCAGTGATCGCCAACCAAAAAGATCCTTATTCCATCTTATTTCTTACTTCCTTCATCTCATTTCCACCTATACCTACCTTCTCTGCAAGATTATCAACCATTTTATCGATATTCTTTTTTCTTTCTCCCCTAGTTTGTTCAGCTCTAATTTTGGTAGAATTTTCTTCATAGGTTCCCCATCTTTCTTTAGTAAAATCAATCTCAGAAGATAGAACATGTTCTATTTACATGGTGAAAACTTTTGCACTAACCTTATAACCTATAGGTTAACTCCATTTCTTTCTAGGTTCTACTACTTCGAAGCATACACAATCAGTTTCAACCATGAAACAAATTGTATCTTTGTATTTCTCAACCATTGCTTCAAGAATTCTCATTCTTTCCTTAGTTTTCCTTTGAAGAATATTGAATATTCCAAAGACTTCTCCATCTACCCATTTACTATTTTGTCTTCTATAATTTTTGGCCACTTGAATACCTGTGGGTTCAATATCTTACCATGCCCTAGGGCGTATTCCAGGAAACTTATGTACTATATGAATTTAAATATATATCAGTAGTGATCCAAACCTGAATGCTTTTGATTTGTCTTGCTTGATTTATTTAACATTCTCCAATAATTGTTGTATGAGGACTTCACATAAGTTTTATTGCACGTTTTCCTTCGCCATCTTGTATCCCATCAATATTACACCCACATAAGATGAAATAGGTTGGTTGTTGTATTGAAGTTTATATCCCAATATCATAGAAATCAATCTTACATCTTGCTAAAAGATGTTGGCAATGGTCATTTCCCTTTTGTCCCACTTCGAATGTGTTAGGGTTTCAACTTGCTTCTTTGTGTTATTTTTCGCCGTAGCGATAATACCAGTATTATCAAATCCAATCACATCATGAATCAACTTGCTGAAAATCTTAACAGGATTCTCTCCTATCCATAGAAATTGATCGACTCTGCTAAGAATGATTTTGATCGATTCTTCTTCATCGAATTCGTAGAGCTCCGTCATTCACATGATGCTAAGGTTTTATAAATGAGAGAACTCATCCTTCCAAGTTCCATAATCCTTTGTCATGTCTTTAATCTCCTTGAAGATTTCAAAATCCCCTAATGACTCATACTTGTAATGTACATATGCCCTAATATCTTCCACATGAAACACACTGTAAGGAGTTTACAAACATGCACCTTTACAATCATCCTCTATGGATTTGAAAGGGTGTTTCTTAAACGTATACCTCAGCCTCTCACTAACATCAAGGATCAATGGTGCATCTATAGTAAAAAAATCTCGTAGAAGATCAAAATACCTTTTACTCGATGAATTAGGGTATGCACACTCAATGATAACATAAATTCTCTAGCTTCTTTGCTTTCTCCTCTAGTCTCCTTTAGTTCTTATTGAATGGTGATTAAAAATGTTTAAGAGAATGAACTTATACTTGGTCATGCACAAATTGACACATTTCCTGATGAACCTGTAAGTCTGCAAGGATCCAGTCATCCATGTTTTTTGGTGATCATCCAATATAAGGCGTATAATCATGCGATCTCAGAAATTGACTCTACACTAATCATATTAGCTGTCCATAAGCTCACATCATCTTATTTTGTATTGTAAGGGGTTGAATAGATTTCTGTTATATTTCTCCAAAGCTCTCCCGAAGGTCATGCTTGGCCATTTAGGCTGATGTAGAAATTTCAAGGTAGGGTTCAATAGCATCTATTGATTCTCCCTGAACCTTATTCTCACTCTGTTCCTTCTCTTTGCATACTTTACCATTGTCCTTGTTATCTTCCTTCAAAAAATGTTTTTCAAACTCATCCTGGTATTCTGCCAGAATTTTTCCAACATCACCAATATTTGGCTTTATAGCTATAGGTGGTGGTCTTCTATTGCTTACAACTCCATTATACTTGCAAAACGTCGTTATATGTCCTTGATTGTTACATTTATAGCATTTAGGAGATGATATTTTTTGATTAACCTATAACCTGCAATTCCTTGCAATTGCCCAAAGTTGTTGAACTTGTAACATGTAATCTTAGTTGCACTTTCATTTTTGCTGTAGTATTGTTTAGTGTTGGATTGATCAGGTTTTATACATTTTTCCTTATTGTGCCCATATTCATAGAAATTGAAACAATAACCATAAAAGGGCTTATAAGGAGTCTTACCTCTGTAATCCCTCTTCATGTGACCAACTTTGTTACATCCAAAGCATCTTCCTCTGAAAGGTCTCATCTGTCCTCTAGGTACCTCATTATGATTAGGTTCTTCTTGTTGATAAGGTGTCTTATCTGTCTTGCCTTCAAATTGTCTTTCTTAAGATTTAGAGCATTATTCTTTATCAAAACCAACTCATGTCATGTCATCTTTAGGTTTTTTTCTTTCTCCCTGTTCATCAATCTCGTTACTACTCGCATTAATTTTTTCAATGTGATTATTTTCTTCAAAAGGTTACCCTTTAATGATGTGGTTATCTTTCTCTAATTCTTGGTACTTGATCATGTAATCATCAAGTTCAAACTGTATCTTTCCCATCTGTACATTTGCATTCTTCAAGATCTCTTTAACTCTGGTCTTTCTATCTCTCCCTTATTGAATTTATTTATCCATCTAAATAGTAGTAACTTCGTATTCATGTTGCAATGCTTCTTTATATTATTCAAGATGTTTAATCTGATCAGATGAATCATTTTCAGATTCCTCCTGTATCTTTTCCATAAGCTCTTTCCTTTGGATCCTGGAAGGTTCAAGTTTTTCCTTAAGCTTCTTTATAAAACCATCAACTCTTCTCAATTTTAATTTCAATTCATCATTATCAGCTTTTGCCTTATCAAGGTCTTCAAGTGTTGCCTCAAAATTTTCCTCCAAACTACTTGAATCCATCTGGATCTCCCTCAAGTTGTTAGGATTTCTCTCCAAGGGCCTCAAGCTCTGATACCAATTGTTAGGATTAAGTAATATTGAGAGGGGGGTGAATAAGTATTACAACACTTTAGTTTCAAACTTAAAAAAATTCAAACTTAACCATGAAATTAGTGAAATAAGGAGAGCATACACATAAAGTAAACAACTCATAACACCATGATTTGTTAATGAGGAAATCCTGACCAAGGGAGAGCACCAGTGGGGATGATACCCACAAATAATGCACTAAGAGTAGAATGTCCCTGTTAGGAGACCTAGCATTATTAGGAGCAGAATATTACATTTAGTACAAATCCCTGTTAAAGGATAGAAACCCTGTTAGGGGCAATACAAGGAGCTCACTGCTCTTACAATGCAAAATTGTCTTTACAATGATTTATCACAAAGTGAACTGTACAAGCACCTGCTATGCTTAAGTAGTCCAAGTTATAGCTCGCAACATCCTCTATCTTATTTTGACATCACAATGCATCTATATCACTTGCATATCACTTCGCATCTCAAAACATCTTCACATATATACACAACCTGATAACCTTTCCGGTTGGATCATAAATACATCACAAAATGTGTCCAACACATAATAAAATAGTAAATACATAGTCGATGATCATATATAAACAAAGTTAGGATAGGACCCAAACCAAATCCAAAGTAGCACTTCTGTAATCCACATGTTACTCCCTTAAACATCGCGACCACTCATCTTCCCTGTTACACTGGTATACTATTTGCGCGTAACTACATCAAATTGTAACTCTCTCTAGTCAACTCCAAAATACAAGCGACCTTAACTTAAGGTCTAATACACCCTATAATACAATCCTCTAAGTTTTCATGACTTAAGTCGTCACATAGTGTGCTCTCCAGGCAAAACTGTGCAATTGTACCCTGTCAACTGCTTCCCGGACTTAGTCATTTTTCCAAATAGAATATCCAAAATTGGATTGTACTCCAAGTGAACATGCCAATAAGTAGTGTTGACATAAATGAAAACCTATATGATATACTCATTAGGCCACTTTCCAACAAGGATAACACCAACAACATAATAAAAAATGGAAGTGCTTAAACTAGAGAAAGAGTTACTTGCAGTCATGACCAAGTCATTCTAGATTTTAGGCAGTGGGAATAAAATCAAGAGATCCCTAACCTCATCATAAAAATTTACCCTTATAGAAATTAGCTGACCAGTAACCATGTTAAACTCATTCAAATGATCACTAATAGACCCACTTTATGGAATCTTCGTATTAAATAAATGTTTCATAAGAAATACCTTATTTGATGTTGAAGGTTTCTCATACAATTTGTCTAATGTCTTCATTAGACACTCCATTGTTGTTTCCTTTTCTATATTAAAAGTCACTGATGATGCTAGGCACAACCATATAGCTCATAGTGTCTTCCTATCAAGATCCTTCCAGTTCGTATCCTTCATATTCATGAGTTTCTTTATTTTTCCACCAAATGGTAAATACAGATCCTTCTGATATATATAATCAACCATTTGCATCTTTCACAGTTGATAGTTTTGACCATTGAACTTCTCAAACTTAAGCATGCCTTCATCTTCCATTGCTCCTACTCGAATCTTAAATTTTCTACCAAATAAATCAGTACACCACTCTAATACCAGTTGTTAGGGTTTAGGAAGATATGAGAAATAAACAATATTAAGATAACACGGAAATAGAGAAGACAAAAAAATACCACAAAGATTTAGCGTGGTTCACCCAAAATGGGCTACATCCACCAGAGAAATATTTGTCCACTAATTTTATTATCCAGTGAAGAGAAAACTATAATATGATAATTTCACATTACACCTCCACTTATTTATAGGCCTTTTAGGTGATTTACCAATGTCAGTTTTCAAAGGTCGGTTAACAAATAACAGTAAAAATACTTTCTGAGTTAACCTAGTAAAATGCTTGATGAGTTAACCAAAAACACTTGATGAGTTTGTTACTCCAAATGAGATTTGAAGGTTGTAATTAGTATTCAAGCATTCAAATGGACAGTCGGTAACAGAGTCACAGACATACCAGTTGGTATAATCACCAAAGTGCAGAGTTAACCGAGAGCACTGATCACACACAAAGTTAACCGAGTGTAGTGATTACCAAATAAACAGACTTTACCGAGCAGTAGTCTACACCAAGTACACAGTATAATCGAGATACAAAACATAACCGAGACACACAGAGAACACTGAGAACCGAGAGACAACATTTACCGAGTGGACCAAAGGCCACATAAAAGTTTGTAATGGCACATCAATCTAGGTAACAAATGTTTTTTGGATAATGGTTTATAATGATTGAGGAGAATTTTAATTACAAATTTACAACATTAATTGTTTATTTCTCCTATGTTTAGATGATCAAGGTAAATTTTGTACACCGTTGATCTTAGGTTTTGTAAGTTATTATAAAACCCTAATTAGGCCAAGGAGTTTGATATATGTAATTTTCAATGTCATTTATATTGTATGTTGATCAAGTAATGATCAAGTAGCCACCATACGTCTATGAACATCAGAATTCAGACAAGGGTTTTAGGACAAGGATTACATTGCAGAATTAAGTATTTAGAACAGAGGCAAGGCTACCGAGTAGAGCAAAGCAGAAGGTATTATCATTCACATTAAGGTGATAGATTTTTATTTCACTTAAACGATTTGTATCCACAATATAGAGATTATAATTCATTTAAATCACATAATCTTGTTACTCTCTAACAATTGTAACAATCCTGAAATCTCCTAACAGAGTAGACTTAATCGTCTTTGTATAAATCTCTTAACAAAGTGCACACATACATTGTGTTGCTAAATCCTCTCACGATGTAGATCTAATCGATCTTATTGTTACTCCTAATAGGGTAAGATCATCAGAAGTGATCAATCTTTGTAAACTTTAACAGACTACTTTATTTACTGCAGTAGTGAAGTTTTGTGGGTCTCACCCCCACCACAGTTTTTACCTTCTAACAGGGGTTTTCTGTGATACCAAATATTAGTGTCATGATTATTCAAATTTGATGTATGTTTATTGTTTACTTTACATGCATTTACATTTCAACATTCACATTACATGTTTGGTGTATACAATCTACTCAGTTGGTTATTACTGAACATTTGGTTACAAATATTTGTTTAAAAGTTTTTAAGGGTACTAATTCACCCCTCCCCTCTCAGTATACACCTCTCCATTATCTCAACAATTGGTATCAGATCTAGTTCTCTTGTTTAGATAGTTTAATTACTGAAGAGAGAAGATCTTACAATGGAAATGTATACACTTGGTAAAACTATTGAAAATAAGAAGTTACAGTTCTAGATCTATGTCGAACAATTCAAAGAAGCCAAAGTGAAACTCAGAGAGATGTTGATTAAGAGAAAGGACATGGAAATTCACTATCATGAGACTGATTATTAGGAAGAAGAGATTCATGACCCATTTGACACATCTGGATCTGAATCTGGTAGCATATCTTATGCATATGAAGGAATCATATCAAAGCTATCTGAGAGAAATCAACAACTTACTGAACAAGTGAAAGCACTACAAATTAGTCAAGATACACAAATGGTTAGAATTTTTGAATTCTTGAATGATGTTAGGAAAGTTGAGCAAGATAGAAACATGGTTGTTGATGAGAGATAACAGATGACTGAAAAGTTACAAGAAAAAGAATATGAGATATTGAGACTTACTGAACATTACTTTGAGATCACCAATTAAGTGGTTTCTATGAATCATGAGGCAAACCGAGTGAATATTGAGCTTGCTAGAAAACTAGAAGACATTGGTGTATTGAAAGAAGAGAATGAAAAACTGAGAAATAAATTAAAGATTCTACAACATCATGATGAAGTGATTAAGAGATCTGAAGAAAGTACTAAGAGAATGGATGAATTTTTGAACTATCAAAGAAGACTGAACAACAATACCATATTAGGGTATACCGAGCAAGGGGAATCATCAAATCAAGCTGAAAAAATAAACTTGTATTCAATTCCTAAGCCTAAGAAGCCCTCTTTCCATAACTGTGGAAAACTAGGCCACACATCAAATGTTTGCAGGAGAAAAGCAAAAGGTATTTCTAGAAACCCTTTCAAATTCAATGAAAATTGCTATAACTGTAATAAGCATGAATGTCAAGCACATGAATGCAGATACAAGTTGAACAAACCACAAAAGAAAACATACATGGATAAATATTTTCAAACTTGCAACATGCATGGTCACACATCACAAGCATGCAAGAATAACACGAAGCAAATCTGGAAGCCTAAAGGACAAGAAAAGGTAAATCAACTGAGAAGACAAGGTAATGCTTATGCATGGGATTATAACACTTGGGCTAGTTGCACTGCATGTGGTAAATATGGTCATATAATAGAAAACTGTATGATATAATGACAAACTAAGTCTAGGAATTTGTCAAACTCTGGTATGTCTTGTTCACACTATCATAAGGTCAGTCACTTAAGAAGAGATTGTGCAGACAAAATAAATACTTATGGAAATGGTAACACAATTGAAGAAATTTTTGGGATCATAAATCAAATATGGAGGAAAACATCAAATAATAATGCAGGGCCAAGCACAACAATCGTTGACACCTCATCCGATGGATTAGGTGGTTCCACCGTCTCCACTTGAGAAATACAAGTAGGTATGGAACTATGTTTTGCAAAAGCTATATCTTACATCAATTCCTATAATTATTGTATAAATGCCAAATTAGCATGAACTAAGATGCGCTATGGTATTATATTTTTGATTACTTTGATCTAGTTGAGTTGATTAATCTGTACCGAGTTAGTAATGCCATTCGGTGAATATGTGAGAGACAATTGAGTTGTTAAGGAAATCGAGCATTTGGTTCACTCACTGAGCTGAAGTATCCTTAGTATTAACCGGGTATATGTTTGTCTACCAAGTGGTTGGTAAAGAGAATTTATTGTGCCAACTAAAGTTATTTGGTATAAATTCATAGGTTGTGAACTCATTTGTTCACACAATGATCAAAGAGCAGAGCATAGAAATTGAAAGCAAATGCATAGTAGAGCACTTTGAAGCATTTTGCAGAGTTTTTGAGCTTATTTCGAGCAGTTGGAGGCTAGAACTTGCACTCATTTTCACTTATCGAGTTATTTTGAGAATTTAGTGGAAGCCCTAAATCAAAATCAATGGCGTTCTCATCTTGAACTATGAAGGCAAAGATGGACAAAGAGAAGAAGGTAATTCTTGTTAAGAATTACACTTGCACAAAGCCAAACTACAAGATACATCCTCATGTTGCAGCCCAACCTGATGACAAAGGTGTGTTCTCCATGATACCGCCTAGGGTTTTGTTAGTTCAAGATGTACGAGCATACATTCACTGCAAGATCAGTGAAATAGGGGATTTTGAGCTTATATCGACTTACCAGTCACTTTGCACATATGGAAAGATAAAAGATGATCATAAGCATCTGGAAGTGAAAGGGTTAACCAATGCCCTAAATTTCCTAAAGGTATTCAAAAATAAATGTATACGCATTGTTTTGAGCTGAGTTCACGATGGAAATATTTATCTAGATGAGCTGAAAAAGATCAACAAAGATGTAATACATGTAGTAACTGGGTATCCTAAAATGGATAAATCTAAATCCCTAAGGCACCTGCCCAGAACTGAGATTGAAAATCTTATAGGAGCCAAGTGGGATGGTAGAGATCTACGGATCAATTCCATCAGTGATCCTGAACTAAGGTTTGGTGCATATGTTATTGGATATAAGATCTTCCAGTCAAGCAGATCGAACAATATTGTGTGTGGAGATATTGACATTGCATACAAGATTGTAAAGAAGGGTTTACAACTTGACCTAGCTGACCTATTATAGAGACAACTTGAAGATAACATGAGAACAATTAGATCAACCAGATCTAACACATGTAAGTTTGGTTCTCTCCTAGTATATACATTCTTCTATCTACATAACTTTTTTCCCTCCATCGGTAATATGAAATGGAAGAGAAACCAAATGATTACACTGCAAATTGGTGACTTTATTACAATCCTAGGGACAAATTTTGAACCTGTTATGAATTATTATTTTTCTAAGTTAAAATCTAGAATGGAAAAGAGATCGAGGATACCAATGCAGTTGGAAGAAAAATACAAAGATGAAATCTGTTTTATAGTTGACACTGATACTACTCTTATCAAAGCAGTACAACTGAGGATAACATGGCTACCTCCTATGGAATATGAATTAGACATTGACATAGCTTTAGAAGCAATAAAGAAGTTGTTAAATGAACCAGTTGACAAATCTACCATGAGATTTGGCACATATGATGAAGCCAAGACCAGAATATCAATTGGTCTACAAGTTGAAAAGATGGGTAGGAAGAAGACCAAAATTGTAAAGACTTTAAAAAGAAAATTTGCTATCACTGATGAAGAACTAGATAAGTCAGTTGATGATACCAAGGAGAAGACCTCAGTCGGTAAAAATGAAGAACCCAAACAAGATGTTGATGCCACCGAGTTTGATGAAGCAAAAGTAGAGGAACCAAAGGCCAAAAAGGGAAAAATCATAAAGATTGAGTCTCCACCAAGGACAAGATCACAATCGGTGACAACAAATTCACCACCTTTAAAGAAAGGAGTTCCAAAGATAACAAGGCCATCACCGAAATTAACCTATCAAACAAGGAAACCAAAAACCATAGCACTGAGATAGAGAAAGAAATATGTGAGGAATAAGGATGACAAGGATGATTCTAACGAAAATCTTGATCAATTTAAGGTTGTGCAGAACAAAGCACCACAAATCATTGATGAAATTATAGAGGCAATCAAAACAACCAGACGGTTAGGACATCATAAGGTACATGCATATGCAGATATGACTGTCGAGAATAAAGATAAACTTGAAGAAGCTATCATAGGTATGATGATCAACTTCAAACAAGTCCCTGTTAAATTTTATACTTACATTCCGTCTGAATTATATGATAAGATATCAGTTTGATAGACATATGCACTCAACACAGAGAAACAGATGAGAGAGGCAACTCTCACTCTAATTAAATTTGATTGTAAAATAGAGAAAATAGATGATATTATGCAACAGTATGCCAATAAATTTACTAAGAAAGCACGGACATTGAATATATTACAAGGAAATTTGAAGGAAGTGGATGAAGAGAGCACCCAAATATGGAACAAACTGTTGAATCCACTTAAGGATACCGAGGAAGCAAAGGACATTGAATCTATAGTCGATACCAAGGGGCATCAACCAAGTACAGTGCCAATACCAATTGATGATGCAACAATTTACAATATACTAGATGGTATTCCAACACTATCGACAAATCTAGGACATCTAGATATCACAATTAATGATATAACTGAAGGTGATCCTGATGATAAAGCTAAAAAATATGAGGCACTCAGAGCTATTGAAACCATAGATGAAAAGGATACAATAGAGGTCGCCTGAACAATGGTACCAGGAAATCTGCCTATTCTGGTATAGGCTATAGATATAGATAATGGAGCACAAAATCCTACACCTGAGTAGGTTACAGACACAATTAAAGACAAGGGTGATACACAAGGTAAAGAGACTGAGCATAGTGGTGGGAAAATACAAGGTGATACACCTAAAGATACCACTGATGCAGTAGAAAAAGGTGAAGGTAAAACATAAACAATGACGGTAAATACTTCTACTACTAACACCCAGTCAGCTACCAAGGCACCTTCCCAAGTCATCACACTGAGCAAGCCAACAAAGCAAGAAACTGAGTAAAAGGCTCAACTCACCTTGACACTATCTCCTTCATCAAGCACAAAAGAGAAGAAGAAGAAAAAGAAGAAAGAGAGCAAGGGTCTCTTGACACTTGATGAAATCACTGACATTCCTAATTATGATCCATGGACACTTGACACTGATGCTTTGATGAGGTATGGTGAACTATGCACCCAAAAAGTAGTACATGATAAGCTGAGATAAGAACGTAAAAGTGCACAGGTGCTAGAGATCACTAAGGAGATTCTAATGCAAGCTGTTCTAGATGTAAACATAGATAAATCAACCCCCATTGTTGATCAACTTGCACTCCTCACCGAGGCAATAAATAGTCCAGATGTTGATGCCAAGATGAAATTAGAAGAGCGAGCAGAAAAGAAGATACAGTACAAGGTTACTAAGAAAATTAGTGAGGCAGTGGCAGTAAACAAGGTAACACTGTCAGAATTTGTAACAGGTTTAGAAACTCTTATATCTGAAGCCATTACAATTCTACAGACATTATGCACTCTAGATCACTTCATTACTGAGATTAGTGAAAAGATGAAGACATTAGATAACGATCTTAAATATAGTGCTACAAGTCTTTCAATTGAGCAACATGCATTGCAGATGTATTAAACCAAGGTTCTACAAACACATCAGTTGAGACTTGATGTGAAAAAGGAAGAGGACAAAATAAGAGAACGGGTATCCGAGCTACAGGATACGTTACTACTGCATTTAGTTATGATGCAGAAACATGTGACATTGACAAAGAATTTGATTGCCACCCTGGAACTATCAGTTACCAAAAGCATATATGATATGCATGCTCAGCTGAACTTAGAGCTATTAACCCTTGAGCATCTAAAGGAGGAATGAGAGAAGCTAATGGAAAATCTTAAGCAAGCCCATCCCAACATTTTTGACAAATTGTAAGTTTTATTCCTTTTGTCATTATTTTCAAAAAAGGGGGAAATATATGTACATATGTATATAGGGGGAATCATATGTATATACCAAGCATGTAAAAAGGGGGAGTCACTATGTATAAGTTTTCAAGTGTATACTACATCTACATATACAAGTTTTTGATACTAATGCTAAAGGGGGAGAATGTTACTCCAAATGAGCTTTGAAGGTTGTCATTAGTATCCAAGCACTCAAATGGATAGTCGGTAAAAGAGTCACAAACATACCAGTCGGTGTAATCACTGAAGTGCAGAGTTAACCGAGAGCACTGATCATGTGTAGAGTTAACCGAGTGTAGTTATTGCTAAACAGACAGACTTTACCGAGCAATATTCTACACCGAGTACACAGTATAACTGAGATACACAGCATAACCGAGACCCACAAAGAACACCAAGCACCGAGAGACAACATTTACCGAGTGAACCATAGGCCACATAAAATGTTGTAATGGAACATCAATCTAGGTAACAAACTTTTTGCCAACCCGGATAGCAGTTTACAATGATTGAGGAGAACATTAATTATAGATTCACAACATTAATTGTTTATTTATCATATGTTTAGATGATCAAGGTAAATTTTGTACACCATTGATCTTAGGTTTTGTAAGTTATTGTAAAACCCTAATTATGTCAAAGAGTTTGATATATGTAATGTTACGATGTCATTTGTATTGTATGTTGATCAAGTAATGATCAAGTAGCTGTCATACTACGGATATCAGAGTTCAGACAAGGGTTTTAGGACAAGGATTTTATTGCAAAATTAAGTTTTCAAAATAGAGGCAAGGCTACCGAGCAGAGCATAAGGTATTATTATTCACATTAAGGTGATAGATTTTTATTGCACTTAAAGGATCTGTATCCACAATATAGAGATTGCAATTCATTTAGATCACACAATCTTGCAACTCTCTAACAATTGTAACAATCTTGAAATCTCCTAACAGAGTAGACTTAACTGTCTTTGTATAAATCTCTTAACAGAGTGCACACATACATTTTGTTGCTAAATCCTCTCACAAGGTAGATCTAATTGATCTTATTGTTACTCCTAACAGGGTAAGATCATCAGAAGTGATTAATCTTTGTAAGATTTAACAGGCTACTTTATTTACTGCAGTAGTGAAGTTTTTTTGGGTCTCATCCCCACCACAATTTTTACCTTCTAACAAGGGTTTTCTGCAATACCAAATATTAGTGTCATGAGTATTCAAATTTGATGTATGTTTATTGTTTAATTTACATGTATTTACATTTTAGCATTGACATTACATGTTTGGTGTATACAATCTACTCAGTTGGTTATTACTGAACATTTGGTTACAAAGATTTGTTTAAATTTTTTAAAAGGTATTGATTCACCCCTCCCCTCTCAGTACACATCTCTCCATTATCCCAACAGAGTTAACCAAAAAAAAATTGGGGGCATGAATCATTAAGAGTGTACAATATAACATGATCAGTCGCCACATACCAACATTGTTCTCATCAAACTCAACTATGTGTTACATTGTAAGGTAAATGTTTCTTTATGTTTAGAATTATTAACAACTATGTACTTAATCTTATTTTTAAATATAATTGTGTGTGTGTATTTGGGTACCTGTTAGATCAACACAAACACTTCAATAAATCGTTATATTAGCAACATGGGGTTAGTGAAAAACATGAAAAACATAGGAAACCCGCTAAAATCGATCTATTGCCTTCTAACTAGAAAGAGTATGATGAGTTGCATATCAGCCCTCAGAATATGCTCCAAATCAGTGACCAATACTATCCTAGCATGAAGGATTTAATTCAAAAACAAGCTAAATGA
>MU223519.1:3713526-3747399 GCA_018584345.1 Thuja plicata | reverse complement strand
GTATGGCTATAATAGTTAATATAAATCAGTGATAAAAATCACCTAGGACATTAAATTGATTAAAAGAAATATGCCAAGCAGTAACAGGGTCGTTTGGACATAAATCGAGGGTATGTTCACACTTAGGACAAATAGGGTCCATAGTTGCGACAGACCGAATTTAGGTGGTTACAATAATTTCATATCTTTGGATTGTGTATTAGACATGTGGCATTAGTTTATATTTGTTTTGTGCATTTTTATGAATTATTTTAAATTTTTATTATTTTATGGTGGTCTTTATTATATGTATGTATGTGTAGACACATAAATTCATCCTCTAAATTAATCTGAATTCTTCTATTAATTAGGTAGGTATTATTATCTATTTAATTAATTTATTATTATTATTTTTTATCATTAAATTGTCAAAGCAGTAATATAATTCATTAAATTAATCTATATGTTAATTTTTATTTAATGAATTCTTGATCTACTTAGATTCATCCTATCCCTAACCTCTACCATATCATAGATGCAGTCATGGAAGGAGTTTCCCCAATGGAGATGGTCCAACCATGTAGCAAGGGTCAACATAGTGGAAACATCGAGCTCAAAAACAAAAATAGACAATCAACATGCTACAACAAATTTTCGCATTATCACAGAATCAAGTATTCACATCACATTGGCCTGCAACATGTAGATTAAATTTTTTTGGCATATATGCTTGATTAAAAAAGATCTCAAATCTAAACCCTAATGCTAACCTTCCAAAATTTATTCTACTCTGAGCTACCACCCTCCCCAAACAAAGATCAAATTCCTTAATATATAGAGCCTTCGCAACAAATATGTCAGCCAAATAAATTACATTTTCCAAGACTAAGAAAATGTAATGTGTGCAAATATATGTCAGGACCCAAATCATGAAATCTCAATAGAAAGATGTGGAAATGACATGTGATCCAAGAGATACATCAGCCAAAGATCCAAGAACATTGGAATATGAGCCACAAAGCTTCGTCAATCGAGAAGTTACTTCGCAAGATCAAAAAACTCCATCTAACCATTAGAACATGAAAAACACACAAAACTGACCATGAATCTTTAATATATGTACAAAAAAGTATCCAAAAGAGGTGTGAACCTAGACATAAGTAAAACATGATGTCCATAACCAAACCTGAGATTCGCAAGAAAACATGATCCAAAATAAAGGAATGCCACTAAAACTCAAAAAATATGAAAACAGGAACAAAAATGAAAGGAAATATTTTTGGGTGATGCAAGATTTCCAACGACCCAAGGATGCTCCCGCATCAGACACCCCTAGTGAAAGGAAGATGTTCCATAAGAGGAACTTATGAACATCTTGCAAGATTCAGGATATAAATCCCATGCTCATTCTTAATCCAAATATCCTCTTTATCTACAACTTTCTTTCTCTGCACTTCTTATATTTCTTCTGTTAGATTCATTAGGTTACTCAACTCTAAATTTCCTCTATCATACCTCACATCAACATCATAATTCTTACCACCACCTCCTCTCTTTTGCACAATTGATTTACCTCTACTATAAGACTTCATTTGATAAAAAACCAACATATTCTACTGGTTCACCTAACCCTTCTTGTTATCTGATAGCAACTGATTCTCAGATTTTCCTTTAAGATTATTCTTCAAATCCATATCAACCTCTATATTCTGCTTTTCCAAATAGTAACTCTTCATAATACTAAAATTCATTTCACTCCTCCCCTCTTCCTCCTTCAAGGGAACCAAAGTAAACTTATGTCCATCCTTCTCTATTGTGACCAAGTTATTTCTACAATCATGAACAACTCCTCTATCAAATTTCCAAGGTCTACCCAATAGAACATGACAAGGACTCATAGATACCATATCACACAATACCTCATATCAGTACGATCCAATGTTGAAGTTAACCAGACATTGTTCTTTCACCTCTACAATATATTCATCTGAAAAATAAACTTATCCCATAAGGATAAGGATGTTTAAACCTCTTCAAGCCAAGCTTTTGCACCATCTCTTCTGATACCAAATTATCAATACTACCACCATCCATAATAACCTTACAACACTTTCCTCCTAATTAGAAAAAACTCCCAAAACAATTTGTCCTTCGTATAGGTTCAACTTCCTTCTTACTCAACATGATTCTCCTAAGCATAAGAGATTCTCCCATCTCAGGTTCTGATATATTCTTCACAAGTTCATCAATATCGTGTTCCTCATGTGAAATAAGATTATGTCTACCCAAGCTTTTATTAGATCCTTTGGAATATTGAAATGCTCTATGTCCTACACTGCCACATTTTTTAAAGTACCTTTAAATTCCTTTCTACCATTCCCTCTTCTAAGTGTCCTCTGATCAGATTCATTTTCAATGGTCTTCATTTCCTTTCCATTTCTATTCACTTTCTTCTCCTTCCCTCTAGCATTACTTTGTCTCCTCTTTACCTTATCTTCTACCTTCAATGCATACTGGTAAGAATCCTCTACTATATAAATCCTCACCATAATTAACTCATCCCGAATATTAAATCTTAGACCATTAATATACCTAGCCACCTTTTCCTTAGTTACCTCTCAGTTTCCAGATCTGATTGTCATCTTGTAAAACTCCCCTGTGTATTCCTTCACACTCATGTCCTTCTACTTCAAGTTTTGTAACTTCTTGAATAATTATAATTCATAATCCTCATGAATGGATTTAGTCTTTAATTTAGAAACCATTACCCTCCATCTAGTGATTTTAATTTCATCATTTTCCTCTCTATCTTTCTGCAATTCTTTCCACCACAAGGCAACATGACCCTTCAACTTAGTCTGTCCTAAACTAACCCTCTATAGATCTTTGATATCTTTAAGCTCAAAATAATCTTCTAGTTCACCAATCCAATCTATCAAATCATTAGGATGTAATGAACCAAAAAAAAAAAAGAAACATTCATCTTATGGCTTTTACTTACTTGTGTCATAGCCCTCAACAATCTTTCTTCATCTGCAGGGATCTCAGTATGTACAGTCTCAAGATCTTCATATGTTTCTTCATATTCCTCTTCTATCTCAGGATTTCTTTGAAATCTAGTCAAATCATTTCAAATCTAAATCCTTATATCATTTGGATGTCCTCCATAAATTTCTCTAACCTACTAAGGTTCATCCTTCTAGGCGACATCTTTCCAATCCTCAAGTGCAACAACCTCAGCTTCGTCGCTCTGATTACAAGGTTCTAATTACCTCTCTATCAGTGCTCTATCAGACACACTTTTAGCCTTCATCCCACTTGCCAATATGTTCACCCTTAGTATGCCTTCAAAAAACAACTCTCTCACCCTCTCTGCAATCCCCTTGCGCAAGTCCTCTGTAATTGCGGGCTAGATCCACACTCTGCTACCCCACAACAAACACATTTAGGGCTTCACAAGCTTAGGAACTTGATATATTAACACGGGAATATCAACCTTTCTCTTATACCATTTGAAACATACATGGAGGGATTTTTCCCCATGGAGATGGTCCAACCATACAGCAAGAGCATTCTTGTGTCGTTAGAAACCTTGCATCACCCAAAAATATTTCCTTTCATTTTTGTTCCTGTTTTCCAATTTTCTGAGTTTTAGTGGTGTTCCTTTATTTTGGATCATCTACTATTTTGAACCTTAGGGTTGATTTAGGACATCATATTTTACTTATGTTTGAGTTCACACCTCTTTTGGATACTTCTCTATGGAGATATTAAAGATTCACGGTCAGATGGGGTTTTATGGTCCTGAAGTAACTTCCTGATCGGTGAAGCTTTGTGGCTCATATCTGATGTTCCTAGATATTTGGCCAACATCTCTCTTGGATCATGCATCATTTCCACATCTTCGCTTTGAAATCTTATGATTTGGATCCTAACTTATATTTGCACATGTTATGTTTTCTTAGTCTTGGAAAATGTAATTGATCTGACCGACATATGTGTTTCAAAGGCTCTATATATTGAGGTATTTGATCTATATTTGGGAGTGGTGGTATCTTAGAGTATAATATATTTTGGAAGGTTAGCATTAGGGTTTAGATCTGATTTTTTTTGTGATCGGGCATGTATGCCAAAAAATATTAATCTGCATGTTGCAGACAATTGTGATGTAAATACTTGATTCTGTGATAATTTGAAGATCTATTGTAGCATGTTAATTGTCTATTCTTATTTATGAGTTGGTTGTTTCCACTGTGTTGACTCTTGTTTCATGGATGGACCATCTCCATTGGGGAAAATCCTGCCATGACTATTGCAATCACAAACTCCTCTATTTATTTCTCTTTCACCCCACCCATCACATTCACTTACCAAATGCGGGACAAACAAATTAATTCCATCTCACTCTCTGTTGTATCCTACATTCATCTCTACATTAGGACTATTTATGAGGAAGGTTATATAATAATTTCCCCTCTCATTTCTAAAGTATCTTGCTATCTCTCACTTCTAAGGAAATTCAATATCTTCATACTATTGTTTTATTTCTAATATTTATGAATCATTCTTCAATCAATTTGTTCTGCATAGCTTCTTATGCGTAGTTCTCTAAGAGAAGACATCATTTAAACACAAGATCTTGGTAGATAAGAAATCAATGGAGTGAGAGTACATTAAATGCAATTGTATTGTTTTGAGTTGATGTTATTTTGTTTTGTGTTTATTAGGAACAAATTCACTATAGTGATGTTGGAATGATAAGATCTCTGATCTTGTTCTCCATTTCCATTGTAATACATTTGGCATGCCTAATGGAACAACCTTTTTCCTTTTTCTAATTTGGTTTTCACGTAATTGTTTACATTTGTAGGTAGAAAATTGCATTTGTTTGAAGGTTTCTAATGCATTATTTCTAGACAACAATCTTATTTGTTTAAATTTTTTAAATCTTCCTTTGTTTTCAGGTGTTCCCTTATTATTACAATAACAAATGCAGTTGTTTGAAAATTTCTTGCTTCACATTTCTTCATTTTTTTAATCAGATCACACACCTTATTTATGTAGGGATTTTTTTTATCAAACATTCCATTTCGAGACATCCTGAAATCATTTCTATCCATAGTTCTTTAGTCATTTTAACATATCAATTTTGTGCATAGCCTATTGCCAAGTGTTTCTCCTTGATTTTGATTGTGAGCTCATCTACAACTTGGGGCAACACAATGTTGTGGTGGATGCATTGAATGGAAGGCCCAACTCAGAGCTCTATAAGTTTCTAACGAGGTCAGATCTAGTCAAGTTGGCATTCCTGAGCACATCCTTAATCACAGAAGGGAAGGGTTGGAAAGTGACTCACAGTCACACCAAATAGTTCTCTAGGTCCGTACTGGGTAAACCCATAGGTTTTCAATGAAGGATGGGTTTATTTACTATGGGAATAACAGACTATACATTCCAAAGTGGAAAGAGCTACACAAAGAATTAATTCAAGAATTTCATGACTCCACTTGGGTTGTCCATTCAGGCCAGGTGAGGAGCTATTCTTGTTATCACCATATGAGTCACCATGAACTTTGCTTTGTAGAGTCTTTCTTTGCTGGGAAGAAGGTTTTGGCTATGATGGACTACAGAGCCAATCATAATTATATGTATGTTTTTCTCAACTCTATATCCCAGGGTATCTCACCAAGAATTTGAAAATCATGGCTTAGTCAGAAGAACAAGTTGATGAGCAAGTTAATATGGATGGTGTGCGTATTGGGCATAAATCTTCTACGCACCAGCCACACACATAGGAATGGATCCAAGACCATGAGGAAAGGCTGAAGTTAATGCATACCAGGGAGGAAAACCAAAAAAATTCACAATTCAAGAACCTTTGAATGATTCTTTCACCTTTATGGCTCTAACTTAGTGCCTTTTCACAATTCTTAAATCTTGGCCTTGTAGCCCTTCATCAATGATTTTTTTAGCATAACTCATTGTATGGATGAATTTTGACCAAAATGAAGACATTATAGGATACCCATTTTTTTCTTCTACACCATATAAATTTTTTTAGATAGGCTTGTTTTGGAATGTCTTACCCTTAAATTGTTGATTCCAAATTTTTGAGGGCTAATTAGGCCTATTTTTCAAAGAAAGTACCAACAAATTGCTCTCCCAACTTGAAAAATCAACCCATATCTTCTATGAAATTCAAAAAAATACTAAATCCATAGTTTCATCAATTGTAAGGAGATGCAAACTCACAAAACTCGAAAACCCTTACTCTAGGCTTCTTTTGGTCAACTTCCATGAGGTTTTGTTTTTTAAAACCAACCTCCCAACCTTATCACACTCTAAAACCAACCTAGAAATATCCCCTAGGTTATTCACACACTATCCAAACTATCTCCCAATATTTTTTAATGTAATTTCATCATACACCAACTTCTAGCCATCATTTCTTGCTTGGAAACTTACATAAACCACCTAGGGCATCACTCCCAAATTAGAAAATGGTCTTCTCTAATCCTAAAATTATACACACACATTAATTACCTCTAATTATTCTATTTAAACAATTTACATAAAATTACAATGGATGGAATGACCTATACATTCATTTTTGTCTATCAACACCTTAATCTTGAAATTACACAGGCATTTTAAGAAAATTGCTTATAAAATAAAAACAAATTAATGGAAAATCCTCAAACCAAATGAATTATAAATATAAAACCAATTTATATCATCTTAGGTAAATTTAAATGCACAAATTTAGATAAATTTCATGGCACAAAGTTACCGTACAGAACCATACAAGGTTGGAAAGAGTGAATTACACATAAATATTGAAAAAAGCAAATATATTCTTATTAGTTTTCACTTCAAAATCACAAAATCCCTTTACAACAAGATCTTTCCCATATTTAAACCTTTTTAACTTCTAAAACAACTAACACAACTATCCAAAACTTAATTTTGAATTATGTGATCGTTGATCTTCCAAAAACTTGCAATTTTACAACTTTTTGACAATTTTACATGACAACTTTTTTTTGACAAAATGTGTATAGCTTGACACTTTTAGCAAAAACAACTCACTAAACCTCAAATTCCACTATAAATGGTCTATATTGACCTTATTTTAAAAACAAAATTCCTAAACCTAACTCATGATCACATTAGACCATAAAGTGACATGGTGCTCCTCTACCAGATGACATTAGAAGCTCCTGAGATTGACTAGAGGGTCACGAATTTTGAATCTGAATATGATAACATTCAAGATGATCTTGGAAATATTTGTTAGGCCCTTGAATCTCTACACAAAGAATCAAAATTACTATGAGATGGTCAATATTTGCACAATTCTTTGTTATTTTAAGGTGGCTCCCAGACTAATGAGTCATCAACCCAAATTGAGCTCTATCATGGCTATCAAAACAACAAAGAACTTGAAAAATGATCTGGGATGTGGAATAAATATTGTCCAATTTTCCCGGTTGATAGATATATCACAAGTCAAGCAGGTCATTGGTTTCTTTACTGGGAGTGCCAACCTCTAATGGTACACTCACCTTGTTGATGAACGAGCTGGAAATATCGTAAGATCCATGAAGATGTGGATAAAGTTATAATTTTATTTGCAAGATTATTTTTGGTATCGTATCTCAGATTCGGTTATCAGATCCTAGTTTGATGAACTCAAGCATTCTGCTAATATTCACAATTATGTTTAGGTTTTCTAGGTTCTTAACTTGGAATGCACAAAACTGAATTAGTTTCAAAATCTTTACCTATTCATGAAGAATATCCATCCCTAAGAATTTGAAGAGCTCTATCACCAAATAGTGCTAACCCTTGCACAAGATATTGCAATTGTTGATGGTTTATTGGATTACCAGGTAGATGTTGTGAAGGGTTTTGGTCGTGCAAGACCTGATAAATTTGAAAGAAGAAGACCCTTCCGACCTGGGAGTGATTGATGCAATAGAGGGTCATATCAGAGGAATGCAAACCAAAATGAGAATTCAAAGTAGAACACAGGAAATGGTCCCAAGAAGGTCAATAAATAGCTTGCAAATCCTAAGGACAAGAAGGCAGAGAAGGAACAATTTTTTTTATATGTGGTTGACTTGAAAATTGGGATAGAGAGTGTCTTGAAAGAGCTCTAATTAATGTTTCATTGGCCGATGATAAGAAGGTACCCAAAATGAGTATACTAAAATTGACAAATACCTTGCAATAAGATTTTTGTTGTTTGAGTTCTAATCCAGTCTTTGTGAGTTGTCATAAACTCTTTTATGTGGAGTCTTTATTTTTTGGGAAGAAGATTTTAGCTATGGTGGACTCTGAGGCCACTCATAATTATATATTCATAAATAGAGATAAGATTCTGGGTCTAAGGATGGATCTGAGTCAAACTAGTTTCAAGGTTGTCAATGTACCTACAAAAAGAGTAATTTGTGGCATCAAGAACATAGTGATGCAGGTTGCTTCTTAGAAAGGACCTGATAATCTTGTAGCAATGAGATGGATTTTGACCTTATCCTTGGTAACGAATTCTTGCAGAAAGTTATTGCAATCGTAGCTTCTCACCTCGACTACATTATAATGTTGGATATGATAATGAATCTTAGTGGGCCTTGAGTGCACTAATCCTCACAAGAATACCAAGAAAATAGAAGGAGGAATTGTTCTTGGTAACCTTGCTTGATGATTGTGATGAAGTGGAAACCTTTAGGCCTCTAATCCTACAATAGTGCAAGATGTCATCTCTGCATGTAAGGATGTTGTGTTGGATAAGCTTCTTGTAGTGCTACCTCCTCATCACCATATTGATCATGGAATAGAGTTGGATCATGGAGCAAGACCACCTGCATGGAATCCATACCATATCTTATGGATAGAAATGGTGGAACTCAAGAGGAATTTAGTGGAGCTCGTCGAAGCTGGATACATGTAGTTGTCTCGCTCACCTTATGAATTTCCTATATTATTCCAACAAAACAAGGATGGCTCCTTGAGACTCCACATGGATTATCACATGGAGAACAAGCTAACCATAAATAATAAGTATTTTTTTCCCTTGATTGTGAATAGATTTGATAGATTGGTTGAGACTAGATTCTTTATGAAGCTGGACTTGAGATAGGGTTACTATCAAATAAGGATTTCTCCAAAAGATGAAGACAAGATGACCATCACCACTAGATATAGTTTGTATGAGTTCCTTGTCATGTCATTCAGATTAAAGAATGCTCTTGCAATGTTCAATACCTTAATGAATTACATCTTTAAACCTTTGTTGGGTAAATGTGTTGTCATCTATCTGGATGACATCTTGATCTATAGTAAGACTCTGTATGAGCATAAAGAGAACCCGATTGAAGTATTCATCATTCAATGATTTTATCAACTCTTTGTCAAGAAAGAGAAGTGTTCTTTCGCACAATAAGAGGTCTAATTATTGGGCCATATCATCATGCATGGAAATATTTGACTAGAATGGGAAAATTTAACTACAATAAGAGAGTGGGAATCTCTTTGAAATGTACATGAAGTGTATCAGTTCGTTGGGCTAGTGAAAACTATAGGAACTTTATTTTTTTCTACTCAAATATCTCATAATCGCTCACAGATTTGCTAAAAAATATTAGGGTAAGAGACGAGGCCCCAAACACAAAGAATCATTCAACATGCTCAAAGAAAATCTCACTGCAGAGCCCATGTTAGCTCTGCCCAAATATGGTGAGAAATTTAAAGCGTAGACTAATGCTTTCAATTATGTTATTGGCAGTGTTTTGATGCAACAAGGAAATCCTATAGTATTTGAGTCAAGAAAGCTTTATGACCGGGAGAGGAACTACTTGGCTCATGAAAATGAGATGACAAAAATCATCTATTATCTAAGGATTTGGTGGAATTACTTGTTGGGTGTTCCATTCATTGGAAATATGGACAACATAAGTTCTACTAATTTCAATACACTATCAAATCTGACCCCGAAGCAAACCTATTAGCAAGAGTTTATTGTTGAGTTTGACTATGAACTCGTCTACAATCTAGGGTGACACAATATTGTGTCAAAGCCATTGATTCGAAAGGCCCAACTAATAGCTCTGCAAGGTTTCAAGGAGGTTGGATCAAGTCAAGTTGGTATTGCTGAGCATGTCATTGATCACACAAGGGAAGGGTTGGAAAGTGACTCACAGTCACAAAAAATAGTTCTCCATGTCTATGTTGGGTGAACCCAGAGGTTTTTAATGAAGGATGGGTTACTTTACTATCGGGATAACATATTGCACATTCCAGAGTGTAAAGATCTGCACAAATAACTGCTTAAAGAATGTCATGAATCCACATGGGTTAGCCATCTAGTTCAGAAGAGGATTATTATATTGCTTGAGCGTGGCTTTTACTGATTTAATGCAAGGGAAGATGTCAAGTTATATGTGAACTTATCTTACATGTCAGGAAGACAAAGTTGTGAATCAACATACAAGTGGGTTGTTGCAACCTTTATCAGTTTGAGTCAGGTCATGGGTGTTTGTAAGTCTTAATTTTATAACATTGTTATTCAATGTATATGGTTACAATAGTATCATGGTGGTTGTAGAATGTTTTATAAAATATGATTTTTTCATACCATGCAAGTAGCCCTACCCAACTGACCTTGTAGTGGATTATTTCTTTAAGATTGTGGTAAATAACTGGGGAGTTCCATTGAGAATTATATATGATCGTGATCCAAGGTTTACATCTAAGTTCTGGGTAGAGTTGTTCAAGTTGGCTGGCACTAAGCTACAAATGAGCACCATCTACCATCCCCAAATGGATGGTAAGAATGATCATATCAATGCAATCTTAGAGGATTATCTATGACACTTCATCTCGGTAGACCAAAGTAACTGGCTAAGGTTACTCAATGTAGCTCAATTTAGTATAATCTACAAAATAGTGACTCATACAAGTACTTTCCATTTGAGTTTTCTACTCAGAAACAACCACTCACTCCACACATTTTGTTGTGAGGATACCATAGTTCTAAATCGGATGTAGTGGATTTGGTAAAGAGTTGGATAGAGATGGTGGTTTGTCTAGGTACCACCTGAATAAGGCTATGGATCTAATGAAGAAATTTGTCGACGAGAAGTGTTGACTATTGGAATTTAATATTGGTGATAAATTCCTACCGCGCATAAATCCAAATCAGTTCAAAGTTGCAAAAGGAATAAGTAAGTCTCTGGTCAAATGTTGAGACAGACTGTTTGAGGTGGTTCAAATATTGGTGCTATTATGTGTAAGTTGAATCTTCCTTTAAATCTTAGCGTACATCCAGTGTTCCCTGTTTTATAGTTGCATCCACATCATCTGGAATAGGAGGATTTGGCTCGCAATATTTTAAACTGAGGCCCTACAAATATGATGGATAACCTTGATAGGTGAGTTGATCAAGTATTAGCAACGCGAACTAGGGGTTATGGTAGAAAGGTTTTTCATAAGTTCCTTGTGGCATGGGAAGGAACAACCTATGAGAAAGCAACATGGGAAGGAGGTGAAACATTGTGGAAAGATGAGGAGAAGATCCTAGAGTTCCTTGACCAAGGGAGATCTACACATTAGAATTAGGTCACCATGAAATTATCCTATGCATCTTTAAATATCTCGGGATGCATCAATGTTGAGGATGTCACTACAGGTTTGGTGGGGGAGGGTGTAGCGAACATAAAATGTAGACTCTTGTTACAGGTATAAACTATTGAGCTTGAAAAAATTCAATGAGACCACAAATAGACCTTGAGAAAATTACTCATGTGTCCAATGCATACAGACCAACTCCATGCTCACACACAATCTTGGCTTCATGGATTCCCTTTGCAATGCATACCTACTTGATATCCATACCTTGGTTCCATGATCCAACCTAATCTCTTGGTCATTGTACTCACTTTCCAACTTGGATGTACTCCCATAACACTTTTCCTTTGGACCATATCCCCATTTTAGTCATGCACCACAACTCACCTTGGTCACTCTTATGGACTCACCTCATGGCTTGGCTCACTTTGAGCACTATCTAGAACCTTGTCCCACCTTCCATCTTGGACCCCACTTTTAGGCCCTTAGAATCCTTGATCCCAATGCAAATCCAACCTTTCAGGTAACCTGGGTGTGCACCATATACAACACCCTTTAGCTCCACCATTCATGGAAATATGGCTCTGCAACACTTGCCCATTTTCTAGTTGAATTCGACTGTGAGCCCATCTACAACCTAGGGTGACACAATAGTAGTTTTAAGGTTTCTTTGCTAGTTAGTGTTTGTTTTTTGAGGCTTATTTGTTGGTTATTTTGTTAGTGTTGGAGTTGGTGTTGGCATTTGCGTTGGCATTGGTGTTGGCGTTGGTATTAGCGTTGGCGTTGAAATTGACGTTGGCATTGGCCTTGGCATTGGCATTGGCGTTGGCATTGGCATTGGCATTGGCGTTGGCATTGGCATTGGTGTTGGCGTTGGCCTTGGCCTTGGCGTTGGCATTGGTGTTGGCATGTTGGCGTTGACATTGACATTGGTGTTGGCATTGGTGCTAGTGTTAGTGTTAGTGTTAGTTGTTATTTTTTGGTTTTTGGTTCGTCTGGTTTTCTTATTTCATTTTGGTCTGAGGAGTGTTTTAAGCTTGTCTTGGTTTTTGGGACTAATGCTTTGGGACTAACAAGTTTTGAAGGTTATCCTCATACACAAAATACTATGTTATGAAACTAATAATGGTGTTTGATATAGGATGCATGTCTCAAAATTGTGATTTTTGAACTGGTTGCCTAATTTCAGCTTTAATCACATTTTATTTGGTACCTAAAACAAATAACTATTTGATGTGTCTGGTACACTTACATGTTCTTTTTTATTAGATCCCAGGGTGTCATCAAAGTGCCCTCTCCCCTTTCCTCTCAATTAAACTTGGGTGTAAGAGAATTGTTAACATATATTTTTAGAATTGGGCCTACTCTTAGTGGGAAAATAGGTACTCACCCTGGGAAGACAACCCAAAGTGACATTTTCAATTTGACCAATTGTATAAATTGGTCTGCAGTGAAAGCTTCTCTCTTTTTGGTATGCGGGTCATTTTGTTAGCTCCTTACATATCCACACACTTGTGTGTGTCATTTATCGGACATTTCAACAAAGCTGGAATCCTCCTTTGAGGGTGGGGAGACCTAGTGCTCAAATGGTACCAAGTCCTCGAATCATTAATAGAAACCATTTTTTGTAGCCTGCCTTATTTTTAATTGATCATTGTGATACATTTTAGTGCAAGGATGTGGAAGAATCGACCCCTAAGATACTCACCATAAGGCTCCCTTGAGAAAAGATAGAAACCTTCAACTCTATATAGGATTTTTATAGCTTTCTAGGGGGAGAGATCTTCTATTTGGTGGCTCTCAAAAAGAAAAAAAAATTAGGCACACCCATTCTAGGTTTGAGAAGGTTGATTGAGTTGATGAGGATTCCAATTTATGGGCTATGGTTACATAGTGAACCTGTTTCTATAGGCTAGAAAGCATCGTCAAGTTTCTTCAATTGTGCTATACTAGTTGAAATTCGGGCTTTGAGAAGCCCTTGAACTTACACATTTGTGCTTATATTTCCCATCAAACAAAGAAACATTTTATCTTTGTCTTTGAAGTTTATTATTTTCACATTTAATCATTCAAAATAAGACAAAATTGAGACCAACATTGAGATCTCAACCTGTACCACATAGATTGCTAGAGATTTCCAAGACAAGTCAACAAGAGTCAAACTTTCGACAAAGAACAAGAGAAAAACAATCATTGAGTTCTTGTAAAAAGAGGGATTTTCACTTGGATTTTTAATCTATAATGACCTTCCTCCATTAGTATCATCATACCTTGTCTTCTATTTATAAGATAACATACCATATCATACATCCTTTTCTCACATATTTATCATTAGGTTACCCTTGGTCTTGAGCATACTATTGACTGTCATTATTATCCCTTTATCACTTTTGGGTGACTTTCTTTGGAGTTCATCATCTCCTACTTGGGCACACCCTTCTTTGACCATTTTCCTTAATTATATCCATCATAGCACATGTGATCATTGCCTACACCATTACTCTTGGACCTAGAGTTACCTTAGAAATCACATCAAACCTTTGTGTTGATCGTCACACCTATTTAGAGTCTACTTGCATATCATATCCTAGTTTTGTATCACATCCCCTAGTGATCTTCACAACCTATTTACAATCTTAAAGGATCATCCTCAAATAAAGGAAAAGAAACTCAAAAAAATTTCCCTAAGAGAACATTTATATCATTGGGTCAATCACTTGAGTTAGCATTGAAATAAATTATTGAAAATGACCTCATAATACTACCATAAATAAGAGAATACAATCCAAAAGTCAAACCCCCATGGCCATCTACACAAGCATCACAAGAATAATAGTTGTGATCGACTCTGACATGTAATGCAAGATCTTATTGATGACAGTAAAATTTAAGTCGATGGACATACTCCTTCTGGTAACTCATATTGTTGGGTGTTTAAAGATCTCTTCCCTAAGCAAGAAAAAGATAAAGAAAAAACCACTAAATTTTCTTATATTGTAGACTATACCAATGCCCAATATGACCATGTCATAAATCAAATCAGTGAAGCAAAAAACCATATGAATACCTTTATCATAAAAGGTAAAGAGCTTGAATTCAATTTCAATACATTTAGAGGCACAATTACCCTTCAGGGTCCTATTTATAAACCTATTGTTCCAACTTTGTGATACAACCTCATAGAGCATTTAGGAAAAACACATGTAAAAATTTCCACACTTGAGCTTCTACGCTTATCTCCTGAACATAAAGCTATCCTTAATAAATCAATTGTCTATGCTACTGTACCTACTGAATTGCATGTGGATGAATTATAATATATGGTGGGACATATTACTTCCCCTCATACCCTCACTTTTACACATGATTCATCAATGCACCCCATAATGTGCCTCTACACATTGAAGCTTTCATTCACAAAATCAAGATCAAGTGAGTTTTGATAGGTGGAGGAGCGGGTCTCAATATTTTAACTTTGAAACTAATTATAGAATTAGGATTTTATGAGAATGTAGTGATATCAAAAAGAAACTCACCATAAAAGCTTATGATGAAGAGGAACATTCATCTAAAGGGTTAATTACATTACTCATCAGAGTGGGACCTATGGTGAAGGATGTAATTTTTCAAGTCCTATACCTAACTTTAACTTATAATATACTCCTTGGAAGACCATGGATTCATAGAATGCTCTTAGTTCCCTCTACATACCATCAATGTATCAAGTTCTTGCACAATGGTGTGAACATAACCATACCAGGAGATCCAAACCATTTTATGTACTGCAATAATTTAAATCTTATGATTGAATCCACAATCCCAAGTAATCGTGAAGCACTGCCTGCCTGAGCATATGTTGATCTTGAATCACTAAAAGCATCCACTTCTAAAGATAATGAGATTTAAGTCAAAATAAAAGTGAAAGAATAATGAGTGGGAGAATACTCCATAAATCACACACTTTATGTAGGAAAGTTACCTTTGTCTCCCTGGTTGTATGGAAATCCAAAAATGACTAAACCCACATTAGATACTACTACTATGGTTTGCAAACCAATTTTTTTCAATGAACGAGAATCACTCTATAAAGAAATGAAAGAAGAAGATCTATTGGGTTCATTATATAAAGATGAGGATATAGAAAAGAATAAAATTTACAAACTAGAGGTTAAGATACTAGTTGGATAGTATAGAAAATAACTTAAAATAATGGAATGATATGGATATGATGGTCATAGTCCTCTTCATTTAAAAAAGCAAGGCATTATTGAACCCATACAAACAAATAAAAAATGTAGAGTTCCTGGTTTGGGTTCTGAAATGTAGTAAGGTGAGACCTTGACTACTAAGAACAATTAGAACAAGGTAGGGGAGCCCTCTAATGTGGCACATGTTGAAAAGGAAGGTACCATTGATGAACATGATGATTTCATTAACATTCATTAATATGAGAACGTATTTACCCTTGAACCAATTTATAACCTTTAGCCTAATCATGATCCTTTACACCTTGTAAATCCTCAACTTATTGATTGGGATCAACAAGGACTGCCACAATTGGATACCTTTTAGAATGATGAGGCTATAGTAATTTTTCTCAAAGATGTCACCTGTCAGTGAATGTAGAGCTATATTCTCTGTTGAAATTATGAGTGCAACTTATTTTGGAGAGGTTTCCAAGCCTTTCAATTACAAAATTATAGAAAATATAAATAGGTATTCTAGTGAAAACCGCTCTGCAATGTTATCAGACTCAAAAAAGTTAAAAATAGAGGACATATCTGAAGGTGAAAATCTCTCTGAAGTTCCTAAGGGTGAAATTCTTTGCATACTTCCCCTACCATCTTATCATGAAAAATCAACCATGCTAGTAGAGAAAACAGTGACATCGAATTTGGGAACAAAAGAGAAACCTAAAATTATACATCTAGATGAATCATTGACATCTAAAGAAAGAAATACATTTATACAATTTTAAAGGAAAAAAAATCAATTTTACTTGGTCCTATACAAACATGTTAGGAATTGATCCTGATTTGGTTATGCATCACTTGTCTTTACCACTGGGGGCAAAACATGTAAAATATAAATTAACAAAAATGCACCTACAAGTGGCACTATTGGTAAAGGTAGAATTACAAAAGTTGTTAGATGTTGGATTTATAAGGCCTATAGATTATCCACAATAGATTCCTAATCTGGTATTATTTTTAAAACCTAAAGGGAGTGTTTGTGTATGTACTGATTTCAAAGATCTCAACAATGATTTTCCTAAAGATGACTTCCTACTTCCCAACATTTACATAATAGTGGATTTAACGGTTACCCAAATTTCCCATCCTATCCAAATTTGGCTACAAGTGGAGAAAATGAGGCTATCAAAAAGGTAGAGCATAGCTTGTAGGGTTCCTTTCATGCTTTATGGTCTTTGCCTTATTCTTTGCATATTTCTAGGTCTGGTTTAAGCCTTTGTTCATGTCTTGAAAACCTAATTCATGATTAAATCCTAAAACCTACATGACTTGTTCTATTTTCAAGTTGTTTTTCTGAGTAGCTTAAGTATCTTTTAAGTCATATGCACTTTAACCTCTTATGTCTATCTTTGAATCTCAGAATGGAAAGGAATATGCTCTTTTGATATGGAGACTTAGCGCAGGTCATTGATCAAGTTCTGTTCTTGTTCTGATCGGAGGGTTGGCACTGAATCTCGCAATATTTCAGACAAGTCATGGAGGTTCTCAAGATTTAGTGCAGATCATTGATATTGTTCTGATTGTGTGGATAGTGCTAGATCTCTTAATGTAACTTGTGGTCAAGCAAGGTCAAGTTGAGGTTTATTGCGAGATTCAGAGGTAAGCATGTCGTGTGATCTCCAAATGGACCAAAGTTAAGGAAATCCTTCTTAGATTACATGCGAGCCGTTGATCAAGATTCAGAGCAGTGGTTCTCACTAAGTCGCTAGACAAATTCAAGATTGGTATTTCTATTCCAAGATTCAGTGCAAGCCTTCGATCAAGTTCTAATCCTACGATGGTCACCAGATCTCATGATCAAAACAAAGTCAAGCAATGCATTTAGAGATCACGAGATAGCCTTGTCACTGGATCTCTAGATTTAATCAGAGTTAAAGTATAGTTCAAAGGTTTCTTTATATCCAGATCTCAAAATAGACCCGAGTTAAGATCAAGTCAAGTAAAGTTAAAATGGACTAGACAAGGATAAAATCTGGGTCGTTGATTGGAAAAGGATATAGGGTTAGCACTAGATCGCTAGACAAATTCAAATTCGGCTAAAACATTTAGAGATTTAGCGCAGGTCATCGATGTAGTTTTGATCTTACAACTATTACTTAATCTTGTGATAAACTCAGAGTTAAAGCCAAGATCCAGAGACTTGGAGATACAAAGTATTTCAAGTGCCTAGGGTTAAAGATCGGTTAAAGGCAAAGATTAGATGAGAGACAGATCTGATGGTCGGTGCTAATCCTCAATGGCCAAGATGAAGGAATTTAATGTTCAAGGCATTGCGACATCGTGTCACATGTCTAGATCAAGTTTGATCTTAAAGACAAGATAAAGATAAAGAAAGAATCTATGACTATGTTTTCAAACAAGAGATCAAGTCTTATTCTGAGCCGTCAATGAGACTCTCTGCACCACCTATGACCATTTATGTTTAAATTCAAATATTTAAATGTCTTTCTCAGAGGTTTTCATGGTGGTGATGATTTTTTCAACTTACAGAGAGGGTAGATGGATTGATCTGATCTATCTACTCAAATTTATGGCGATATGGGATATTTTCAAGCGTAATCTGATCTTCTGAGATATTTACCAAGTGCATTGATGATCATACAAGACTGTATTAGGGTTTTTGTATTGTTTAATGGAAATCTATTCTAACCCTAACGTGTCCAATCTGATCGAATGGATTGACTCCTAAGCTTGTGTGCTAGGGGAGGTTGTATATAAGTGTTTTTTTGTACTTTTGTAGGCTGGTTTTTTAGCTTATGCAAGACTTTATGTAGCATTCTCTCTATCCCCAGGGTTTCGTCTATTTGTAATTTCTCATTGGAATTCAAATTATGAAAAGGATTTTTGTGACATTTTATCTGTCTCTAGGTCTTCTTGTCTGTATTTCTCTTATTTGAAGCATAATATAGTGGCTAATGTTAGAGAAATCTTAGAGTCATTGAGCCCTCTTTCTTTCTGCATCTTTGTGTGCTATTGTGGGTGATTGATTTAGGTGATCTTGTGGATTTTGTTCATCCCCTATCATTTTTTCTCACTTCTGTGCCTATTTGCTGGAGTGGATGTCTATTTTCAAGTCATAGTCCATGTCTATTCCTTGAATATGCTATTGTTTGTGAAATATTCTCTTTCCTTGAATAGCCTCTTTTCATTTCAGACCTCTCTATGAAACACTTATGCAATCCTATTCAGGAATTTGTGTTTGTTTTGATTCAAAGATTTCATGCTGTTTACTAGTCATTTTGTTATGATTCATGTCAATTTCTGTGCATCACCTTGTAGGTTAAAGTTTTTCTTTATTTCCCTTTAGTTCTCCTTCTATCCCTTTTCCTCCCAAGTTTACTTTTCCAGTTTAAAGAACAAAATAGGTGATTATCGAAGAGGAACCAACCTAGAATCTGAAAGTTTCACTTCAGTTAGCATAGGTCCCAAAACCTAGAAGTGATTCTCATGTTTTACCAGATCATTAGGCAAAAGCACTTAATAGGATGCAAATTTGGTTTATAACAAATCTGGCACACCCAGTGGGACAACAAAAAGAAGTTTATTTTTAAAGCTATGTTATCTCTAATATGCCGATAACATAATAAAAACCTAGAAGTGGTCATTGTCTTACATATATGGTGACTCTAGAAAGGTCTACTGGTTTCAAAATATCAAGTGTTGGTATGTTTCAAATATTTTATATTCAAAAGTCCAGCTAATTGCATGAGTAGAGATGTCAAGTTATTATGGACATTCAAGTTACTCACCATCATATCATGAAAATAATGCTCAATGGGATAATAAGCAGCCATATGAAAGTCATCCTAAGGCAATTTTTAGTCCAAACTACCATATCATAGCAGTTTGTCAATATGTTTAACATGCCCCTAATCAATATGTCCCTGCACAAGCTTATGAGCATGCTCTCCAATGGGAAGCATCATGGGCACAAAAGAAACAACAATAGAGTCAAAAGAAACAGGTTCATCATGCTTACCACCCACCCCCCCTTCTCTGCCTGATTGGCACCAAAATTTGAATTATAACCAGTCCCAAGGAGACTATTTCATGCCTAATCAACATGAAGATATTTCCAATCAGCCTCAAAGTTCAGACTATTTTGGAATGAAGCAGGAGTGTGAAAGGACGAAAAAAATGTTGCTTGACTTGATTAAGCAGTTGTCTGAAATAAAGGGGCAGCAAGACATGGAAGCTCAAAGTTGTGAGAAGGAGTTAGTTTCCAACCAAGTGGTAGAGACTCTAGGTGATGAGAAGAAAAAGGCCCAATGGGAAGAGGATCTTGATTGCCAAATTGTTGTTGGGGAAGTCGAGCTGAGATCACAAATTGATGAACAAAAGGCTCTTGAATGTAAGGTTCCAAGCTTCAGGCCTTTTGGGAAGGGTGAGTCTCCTAAATCTCATGAGGCTAGAATTCCAAGATGGAGTACTCCCATGTTCCAAGAGCCTACAAATGAAGATCCTATAGAGCGTTCATTTCCAAGCTTTAGTGACATGCTTAAAGCACATGAAACTGTTATAGAACAATTGCAGCATTATTGTGGTCAACAACAGCCTGAGGATTATATTGAGACGAACCTGGTTACAAGTGCAAAACACAAAAATGATAGGGTCTTCAATTTTCCAAACTTCAAAAAAGGTATTCCTTCTATGTCTCCATCTGAATCCTCTAATTTATCTTCCCAGGTTTTAGGAGAAAGCATTCCTTCCAAGAGCCTATACTTGAGGAGTTTCAGTCCACCACTCTGCAAGAGTAGTCTATTCAAGACATTTGTTTATCCAAAGAGACCCCTTGGGTCTCTCAAGATACTGAGCTTCCATGGCAACTTTCATGGACTCCACCTCTTGGATATCAGATGCCAAGTATTTCAAGCATACTAGTCAAACATCAGAATGAGAACTTGTGATGAATGAGTTTTCAAATGGTGAAGAAGAGAGAAGATTAGAGGTGTTAGTGTCGAGTGATGAATGTGACAAGTTGGGACAACAAGGTGAAGAAATGGAGATTGATGCTCAGTCTGAGCTCTTGGTTGATTTATTTAACGGGCTTCCCCTTTTTTTTCAAAGCAAGGAAGTCATACCATCACCTATGGCTGAGGGTCAATTAGAACATAAAAGTAGCAATCAACAAGGTAGTGATAAGGAGAAATATGCTATGTTTTTGTTTGATGAGTTGTCTAGTTTTGTTGAGTAGGATGAGGCAATTATGGTCATGACCACATCTACAATTTCGCAACAGCTGGAGGGAGTAGGCCATTATGATGATAAACCAGTTCATGAACTTGCAATTAAAGAGGAATCTTTCCAATATGCAGGAGTTTAAAAAAACCTTGGGGAAAATTATTTGGGGAGCATCATGGAAGATTTGTGTGTGGAGTTTGATGATAGGAAACCAGTTGTTCTTAAAGGCCTTCAGAGAGTGGATATTTTTGATGAGCTCATAGCCTATTTAACAGAAGATGATAATTCCCTGACCATGGAAGAGGAGTTGACATGGCTATTCATAATGCAAGGAAACCATGGGGATTCAACAATTAACAAAGAAAGGTCCAAGTATGTCATCTCAAGAGGCTACCCCATCAGATACTTGGCCCAAGAGGATTTTAGTGAAACATCCTCATATGATCTATTTGAGGTGAGTAAGCTTGACCCCATTTTTCAAGAGGCAATTCTATATTTTCTGACATACTTTTATGTGCCTCATGTCTTGTTGGCTATCCTTATGCATTTGATACAAAATATCTTGATGAGGAAGGGTAGCTATTTTAACCATCCGGTGAATGGTTTTGTTTGACCTATTTTCTGTACAAGCTAGTTTAGATTAGGTTAGTTTCCCTATTTTCCTTCAAGTGCTTGGGCACTGTTTGTTTGTTTTTGCTTGTATATAGTCCATTTCCTGTTTTGGTTTGTTGTTCCTCCTCCTAGTTTCAATCCTCTTTCTTCCCAGAGATGTCTTTTTGTGCTTAATGAAGACTCCTTTCCCAATGGAATCTCATAAGGGCACTGGTTATATATGTCTAGCAGGTTGACATTTAGCAGAAATCGCCAAAAATGTTACTCAAATTTCCCATCCCATCCAAATTTGGCTACAAGTGGAGAAAATGAGGCTCCCACGAGGGTAGAGCCAAACTTGAAGGGTTCATGTCATGATTTTTGGTCTTTTCCTTGTTCTTTGCATATTTCTAGGCCTGGTTTAAGCCTTTGTTCATGTCTTGAAGACCTAATTTATGCTTAAACCCTAAAACCTACATGATTTGTTCTATTTTCAAGTTGCTTTTCTAAATAACTTAAGTATCTATTCTAACCCTAACTTGTCCAATATGATCATGTAGATGGCACTAGATCTCATAATGTAACCTGTGGTCAAGCCAAGTCAAGTTGAGGTTTATTGCGAGATTCAGAGGTAAGTGTGTCACGTGATCTCCAAATGGAACCAGAGTTAAGGAAAACCTTCTGAGATTACGAGTTGTCACTTAATCTCGTGATAAACTCAGAGTTAAATCCAAGATCTAGAGACTTGGAGATACAAAGGATTTCAAGTGCCCAGGGTTAAAGACCGGTTAAAGGGAAAGATCATACGAGAGACAGATCTAATGGTCGGCGCTAAGCCTCAATGGCCAAGATGAAGGAAGTTAATGTTCAAGGTATTGTGACATCGTGCCATGTGTCTAGATCAGATATGATCTTAAAGACAAGATAAATATAAAGAAAGAATCTACGACAATGTTTTAAACAAGAGATATGAAGACATATTCTACCATTAGTATGCAAAGGAAAATAGTTTTGATCCATTGGTAACACCAACACCAAAAGATAGGTTTAGTGCAACCCACAGAAAAACTTCACAAGGGAACCTGACGACATAGTTTATAGTGTAACCCGACAGAGCGGGTTACAATGTAAATTGACGACACAATTTACAAGTGGAACCTGACAGAGTAACCCGACAGAGGAACCCGATAAGCAGGTAACAAATGAACCCGATAGACAGTTCACAGAGGAACCCGCCAAGAAGACTACAAAGAAACCTGAGCACCAACCTACTCAGAGACAGTTATAAATCCTGAGTAATGTGGATATGACTTCTACATCAGATAAAACACTTGCGTTTTATATTTATCTTTTTTATTAGCTTTAAATCCATTCCTTGAGCGACAAGCAATGTAATTGTAATTGTTTTAATCAGTCTAACTAATTGAAAACATGCAAACTAGGAGATCAAGGTCAAGTTGTAAACCTTTGATCATAGAGTTATCTTTGTAATACGTGAAACTCATTTAGGTCAAACTCATTATATAAATAGATATGTAATCAATCTGAACAATGTGATGTGATGATGATTGTAGCTAAAGAGCATATCCAAGGATCAGAGACAAAGTTTTATGCAGAAGAACAACAAAAGATGAAATAGGTTATCAAGAACCAGATTCAAGGCTACTGAGAAGAATAGAGGTATTGATCAATCACTATAGGTGATAAATATATATGTAATCTTTAATGGATTTTTAATTAGAAATTATAGATTTCATATACTCAGGTCAACGGATATTTTTTACTATATTCTAACAAGTGTAGCAAATAGAAGAAATTCTTTGAGAAAAGGTGGATTTAACAATCCTTTGTAAATCTCTTAACCGAGTGCACACTAAACAGTGTTGCTAAAGCTCTTAATAGAGTAGACCTTAACCAGTCTCTACATGTTAGTCATAACAGGGTAAGATCATCAGAAGTGATCAAACTTGTAAGCCTTAATCGACCCCTTCCATTCTGTAGATAGTGAAGTTTTTTTGGGCTTCATCCCCACCGCATTTTTTACCTTCTAACAGGGGTTTTCTGCATTACCAAATATTGTTTCATGTGTTAATACATTTCATGAATGTTTACATGCTAATTGAGTTTATGAATTGATATTACATGCATAAATATAGAATAGCATATATGGTTGGTATACAAGCAATTGATTACTAAAGGATAATGGTTAAGTGATAAAAATTTTAAAGGGTACTGATTCACCCCTCCCCTCTCAGTACACACCATTCCATTATTTATAACAATTGGTATTAGAGCTAGATCTCTTATTTGGAAAATTTTAAATACTTCAGAGAACAAATCATACCATGAAAGGTACAAGCTAGACACGAGCATTGAGAATCATAAGTTAGAGATACAAATCTTCTATGAACAATATAAAGAAGCTAGAGTCAAGATGATATAGCTACTGGATGAAATATAGGTAATGGCACCTTGCTGCAATGAAACAGAGTATCATAAAGAAGAGATACCTGACTTATTTGAGTCTTCAAGATCTACATCTTGCAATACATCAGACACATCTGAAGGAAGCATCACAAGTCTTAATGAAATCAATCAACATCTGGCTGGACAAGTGAAATCACTGCAAATTGGTCAAGAGACATAGATGGTAAGAATGATTGAGGTTATGAATAATGCTAAACAAGCTGAACAAGAAAGATCACTAGCAATTTATGATAGGAGGAAGATCATTGAAAAGCTACAAGAGAAAGAGTCAGAAATACAAAGACTTACTGAACATCATCATGAGATCACCAATCAGATTATTCTTATGAGTCAGGAGGCAAACCGAATGAACATAGACTCAATGGAAAATTAGAAGCTATTGGTGAGCTAAGAGAAGAAAATAAAAGACTGAAGCATGAAGTAAGAATTCAGCAACAACACAATGACATGATCAAGAGAGTTGAAGAAAGCACCAAAAGGATGGATGATTTTCTGGATGGACAAATAAGAGTCAACAAAAATACTGGCTAAGGGTATACCGAGAATGGAGAATCACCATACCAAGCTGATCCAAAGAATGTCTACAGAAATCCAAGACCAAGAAAGCAGTCGTGCAATCACTATGGAAAACCAGACCACACATCAAATGTTTGCTGGAGAAAAATAAAAGGTATTCCTAAATCCACATCTTCATTCATAGGAAATTGTTATAAATGTAACAAGAAATGACATACATCATATGAATGTAAATCTGAGGTGAAACAACCAAAGAAAGAAACCTACATGGAAAAATATTGTCCTACTTGCAAAATGCATGGGCACATCTCTTGAATGCAGGAAGAAGAAAAAGAAAGCATGGAAGCCTAAAGAACAAGAAACTGCTTATCAACCAAAAAGAGTCGGTAACTCATATGTCTGGGATTACAATAAATGGACAAATTGCACAACATGTGGTAGATATGGTCACATAGCTGCAAACTGTATGAGGAAATGGATGAGAAGGTCTAGAAGCTGGACAAACCTCGACATGGCATGCTTACACTATCATAAAGTTGGTCATCTAAGCAAAGGTTGCAGAGACCGAGTCACAAAGACAAGCACCTTTGCCAATGGAAATACCATTGAAGACATGAGGAAGGTGAGGAACAAAATGTGGAGGAAAGCTACAAACACGGATAATGTTGGACCAAGAAATGCAAATGGTGACACCTTATCCAATGGATCTGGTGACATCACCACCCCTACCTAAGATGAACAAGTAAGAATGGAACTGCACTATACTAAGTTATACTTTACATCAGTTCCATTATACATAGTCAAAATGTCATACTAGCATGATTAAAGACGCACTATGGTATTACTTATAAATCTATGAATGCAATCCCATCGGTCAATTCTTACCAAGAATCATCAGTGTACATACAAAAGCTAAGTTGTTAGTGTAACCTGAAACTCATCGATAATCATGTAAAAAGAATTGAAGTCTTTGCCACTTACCAAGCACCATCGGTAAACCTATGAAAGGTCAAGTGATTTGTCACTTACCCCAAGCCAAAATTTTGTGTGATACCTGAGCGAATCTGTCTTCAAACACTGAGAAGTGGGTAGAGCATTAATTGCGCCACTTAGGGCATTGTCTATAAATAGGGTGACAAAAGAGCTCATTATTCACAAAGAGATTAAGAGAAAAATAGAGCGAAGAGTAGAGCAGAGCGACCAGATTGCAGAGAAGATTCACGATATTCAGATTTCGATCAACAATAGCTACAACAGGTTAAGTAAGTAACAAGAATCACCGAGCTCACTATTTGTTTTACGGGAAAAGCCCTAAATTCATGAAATCATGGAAACCACATCCCTTGTAACCAAGATCAAGAACGCTAATGATAAGAAGGTTAATCTGATCAATAACTCCACTTGTGAAGAACCTAAGTATAAAATCTATCCAGAGGTTGCATTGCAACCCGACGACGCTGGAGCATTTTCGGGAATACCACCTAGGGTTTTACTGATTGAAGATGTATATTCATACATACATTGCAAGATCGCCGATATAGGAGATCTTGAGGTTGATCAAGCTTACAAGAAGCTTTGCAAAGATGGAACCATCAAGGATGAGCATAAACACATTCAGGTGAAAGGGCTCACAAATACCCTAATGTTTTCGAAAGAGTTTAAAACCGAGTGGATTCAGATAGTGTTGAGCAGAGTGCATGACTGAAATATGTGCCTCGATGAGCCAAAACCAATCACCAGGGATGTGCTACACGCTGTGACCGGTAATCCTATAACCGACAAGGCCAAGGCACTTAAAAATCCTCCTCGCCCCAAAATTGAGAAGATGACAGGTGCAATATGGGATAATAGAAGATTGAAGGTTAACACCATCACTGATCTAGAACTAAAGTTAGGTGCATGTGTACTAGGATACAAGATATACCAATCCAGCAGGTTAAACAACATAGCATGTGGAGCAGTTGACACTGCCCACAAGATTGTAAAGAAGGGTCTACAATTAGAGTTATCCGAGCTTCTACTGAAGTAGTTAGATGAAAACATGGGGACAATCAGGTCTACAAAGTCCAACTCATGTAAGTTCGAATCACTTCTAATGTGTACATTTTTCTATTTCCAGAACTTATTTCCATCCATCGGTAATGTCAACAAGGACACTACCCGACCAGTGACTATTCAAATCAATGAATACATCAAGTCACTAGGTGACAAATTTACATCAGTTATGGATGAGTGCTTTACTGTATTCAAGGAAAGAATGCAGAAAAGGATGAGGATACTAGAACAACTGGTAGAAAAATATAAGGCTGATATTTGCTTTATGGTGGACACCGATAACACTTTTATCAAACCAGATGTACTGAGGAAAGTATGGTTAGCACCACTTGACTATGAGGTCAACATAGATCAAGCCACCAATGTTATTGAAGCATTGTTAAATGAACCATTGGACAAGTCACAACCAAGGTTTGGAACCTATAAGGAAGCCATGGAAAGAATAAAAATAGGCTTATTTGTGAAGAAAATTGATAGAAAGAAAGATAAAATGGTCAAGACACTGAAGAAGAAGTTTTCAGTAGATGAAGAAGAGTCAAAACAAAAGGCTGACACCGAGGGATAGTCACCTGTCGGTGAAGAAGAACAATTGAGTGACTTTGAATCTATAGAGTCTGATGCACCACCACCACCACTAGCAAAGAAACCAAGGACTGCCGCTACATCATGGAATATAAGTCAGACAACTAAAGATGCAAGCTCATCACCGGTCAAGAAGGGACAAGTGAGGACTTACAAAAGGAAGCCTCAAACCAAGAAACAGGCACCGACGAAAAGAAGAAAATTAATCAGAACCAAGGAAGATATTGAAGACACCGAACAGGAAGAACAACATGTTAAGAGTAAATTTCCTAAAACAATTGATGAAATTGCTGCATTAATCACCAAATCAGGTGGCATATCAAATCCTAAGGTTAGACAATGGTTAACTCTAAAACCCAAGGATCAGAATAATATTGAAGAAGCCATCATTCAGGCAATGATTGCATACAAATATGTGCCTATCTAATTTGATAAAATGATGTCACTCCCAAGGATACTGAAGGAGATGCTGCAGATAAGGCTAAGGTTGATGTGGAGACATCCACTCCCAACTGACAGGTAGAGACTGAGAAGTAGGATAAAGGTACACATACTCCAAAGCCTTCATCAAGCACATTAGACCAAGAAAAGGAACTTGCTATGGTACTACATACAGGTCCCTCTACAACTCTATCCAAGAAGAAGAAGAAAAATAATAAGAATCCAGTTACATTGGATGAGATTATTGAGATACCAACTTGTGATCTGAGGACATTGGATCCAGAGACACTTACAAAATATGCCAAACTTTGTAGAAGAAAATTTATCCAAGATAAGATTAAGAAGGAGACAAAGGAGACTCAGGTACTAGAGACAACAAAGGAGATACTTCAACAGATTGTACCTGATACAGATATTGATCGAAACACATCTATCATTGATCAATTAGTCATTCTTACCGAAGCCATTACATCACATAATGTGGATGCATAGAAGGCAATATAAGAACGAGCAGAGAAAAAGTATCAATATAAATTGACAAAGAAAATCAACCAAGAAGTGGCTGAAAACAAGGTAAAGTTGTCTGAACTAGTAAATGAATTAGAACCAATCATTTCAGAAGCTATCACCTTAATTCATAAGTTAAGCAAATTAGAGCACTTCACTAAAGAAAATAGTGAAAAGATTGCAAAGATAGATGCAGATCTTACTGCTAGTGCACAAGGTCTCTCAACGACTAACAATGTAATCAAGTTGCATTATGAAAAGGTAATGGAAGAAAAGAAGTTGAGACTTCAGATTCAAGAGGCAGAATCAAAGTTCAAAGATGAGGTAACCGAGCTACAGGCTATACTGCTACCCAATCTCACATTACTGCAACAACATATGACTACAACAACATATGACTACAACAAGAAATTTGATTGCAACCCCGGAGATGTTTGTCACCGACAGGATCTATGATATGAACGCAAGGATTACATTGGAGCACATGGATCTAGACCACCTATAGGAGAAGTGGGAGAAAATTATGGAAGACATGAAGAACTCCCATTCCCACATTTTTCACAAGTTGTAAGTAATTACACCTTTTCCCTTACTATCAAAAAAGGGGGAAAATGATATGAATAGAAGGGGAAAATGATATGATAAAAGGGGAAGACAAGGTGAAAAGGGAGAATAGTATAAAAGCAAGTGTACATACATATACATATACTATAATGACATATACATAGGGGGAGTCATAATGACAAGGTAAACACATGGTGCGAGTCATAATAACAAGGTGAACACATGATGTACATTACTAAACATTTTTTGTTTTTACACATATCAGTTTTTGATACTAATGTCAAAGGGGGAGATTGAAGACATATTTTTCCATTAGTATGCAAAGGAAAATAGTTTTGAACCATCGGTAACACCAACACCGAAAGAAAGGTTTAGTGCAACCGACAGACAAACTTCACAAGGAAACTCGATGACACGGTTTATAGTGTAACCCGACAGAGTAGGTTACAATATAAACTGACGACGTTGTTTAAAAGTGGAACCCGACAGGCAGACCACAGAGCAACCTGAGCACTAGTCTACCAAGAGACAGTTATAAATCCTGAGAAATGTGGATCTGAATTCCACGTCAGATAAAACACTTGTGTTTTATATTTATCTTTTTTATTATCTTTAAATCCATTTCTTGAGGGACAAGCAATGTAATTGTAATTGTTTTAATCAGTCTAATTGATTGAAAACATGCAAACTAGGAGATCAAGGTCAAGTTGTAAACCTTTGATCATAGAGTTATCTTTGTAATACGTGAAACTCATTTAGGTCAAACTCTTTGTATGAATAGATATGTAATCAATCAGAAAAATGTGATGTGATGATGATTTTAGCCGAAGAGCATAACTAAGGATCAGAGATAGAGTTTTATGCAGAAGAACAACAAAAGATAAAATAGGTTATCAAGAACCAGATTCAAGGCTACCTAGCAGGATACAGGTATTGATCAATCACTATAGGTGATAAATATACATGTAATCTTTACTGGATCTATAATCAGCAATTCTAGATTGCATATACTCAGGTCAATGAATATTTTTGACTACATTCTAACAAGTGTAGAAAATAGAATAAATCCTTTGAGAAAAGGTGAATTTAACAATCCTTTGTAAATCACTTAACCGAGTGCACACTAAACAATGTTGCTAAAGCTCTTAACAGAGTAGACCTTAACCAATCTCTACATGTTACTCCTAACATGGTAAGATCATCAGAAGTGGTCAAACTTGTAAGCCTTAACCATCCCCTTCCATTCTGCAGATAGTGAAGTTTTTGTGGGTTTCATCCCCACCGCAGTTTTTACCTTCTAATAGGGGTTTTCTGCGTTACCAAATCTTGTGTCATGTGTCAATACATTTCATGAATGTTTACATGCTAATTGAGTTTATGAATTAATATTACATGCACAAAGATAGAATAGCATATATGGTTGGTAATACAAGCAATTGATTACTAAAGGATAAAGGTTAAGTGATAAAAGTTTTAAAGGGTATTGATTCACCCCTCCCCTCTCAGTACACACCATTCCATTATTTCCAAAAAGATCAAGTCTTATTTTGAGCCGTCGATGAGACTCTCCACGCCACCTGTGATCGTTTATATTTAAATTCAAATATTTAAATGTCTTTCTCAGAGGTTTTCATGGCGGTGACGACATTCTCAACTTACAAAGAGGGTAGATGGATCAATTTGATCTATCTGCTCAAATTTATGGTGATATAGGATATTTTCAAGGGTAATATGATCTTTTGAGATATTTCCCAAGTGCATTGATGATCATACAAGATTGTTTTAGGGTTTATGTATTGTTTAATGGAAATCTATTCTAACCCTAACTTGTCCAATCTGATCAGATGGATTGAATCCCAAGCCTGTGTGCTAGGGGAGGTTGTATATAAGTGTTTTTTGGTGCTTTTGTGGCTAGGTTTTTCAGCTTATGCAAGACTTTCTGTGACATTCTCTATGCCCCCATGTTTTCATCTGTTTATAATTTCTCATTGGAATTCAGATTATGCAAAGGCTTTTTGTGACATTTTCTCTGTCCCTGGGTCTTCTTGTCTGTATTTCTCTTATTTGAAGCATAATATAGTGGTTAATGTTAGAGAAATATTGGAGTTCTTGAGCCCTCTTTCTTTCTGCATCTTTGTGCGCTATTGTGGGTGATTGGTTTAGGTGATCTTGTGGATTTTGTTCATCCCTTATCATTTTGCCTTACTTCTATGCCTATTTGCTGGAGTGGATGTCTATTTGCAGGTCATAGTCCGTGTTTATTCCTTGAATATGCTATTGATTGTGAAATCTTCTCTTTCCCTGAATAGCCTCTTTTCATTTCAGACCTCTCTATGAAACACTTATGCAAGCCTATTCAGGAAGTTGTGCTTGTTTTGATTCAAAGATTTCATGTTGGTTACTAGTAATTTTGTTACGATTCATGTCACTTTCAGTGCATTACCTTGGAGGTTAAATTTTTTCTTTATTTACCTTCAGTTCTCCTATCCCTTTTCCTCCCAAGTTTACTTTTCCAGTTTAAGAGAAAAATAGGTGATTATCCAAGAGGAACTGGCCTAGAATCTAGAGGTTTCACTTCAATTAGCATAGGTCCCACAACCTGGAAGTGTTTCCCATGTTATACCAGATCATTAGGCTCAAGCGCTTAATAAGGTACAAATTTTGTGTATAACATTAACAACATGGCATGAGACATTTTCCCTTATGGATGGTTTCTCAGGTTATAACTAGATCAAAATTGCTCTTGAAAATCAAGTCAAGACAATATTCAATTTTCCTTCAGGTATTTTCTATTGGAACATCATGCCATCCTTTTCAATATCTGTTATGCAAAAATGTTCCATTCATATTGGATGACAAGTGTAAACAAGCTTTTCAAAAATTCAAAGAATACTTGATGTCACAACCAATTCTAGTACCTCCTATTGATGACACACTTGTACTCCTTTACATATCATCAACTGGAATAGCACTAGGGGAACTTTTAGCACAACATGACATAGATGGAAAACAATAAGCTATCTATTATATCAGTCGTACTCTAGTGGGCTATGTATTGAACTATACTACTACTGAAAAATCCTCCCTTGCCAAAGTTTTTGCTTCACAAAATTGTTGTCATTACATGCTCACAAATGAAACAAATATTATTACAAAGATCAATCCTCTCACACACCTCTTGTACAAAAAAACACTCATAGAAAGGTTAGCTAAATGGGTTATGATCCTGAGTGAATTTGGCATCGAATATGTGGAAAGAAAAACAATAAAAGGGTAATGTATGACAAATCAATTGGTAGATGCTCCTATAGAATATGATCATGCACTTATGAGAAAATTAGCAAATGAGTCAATATTTAATATGGAATCTACACGCCTTTGGACCTTATATTTTGATGTCTCTTACACAGAGTAAATTTTGTATTGACATTATCTTTGTCACACCGCAAGGAGTTTTTATGCCAAAATATTACAAGATTCATTTTTAGTGTACCAATAATATTGCATAATATGAAGCATTTATTATCAGAATCTATATAGATGTGCAATGGAAATTCCTTGAGTTATGTGTTTTCAACAATATCAGCTAGTGATTAAATATGTCAATGATGATTATAAAATAAAGGATGAAAATTTGATGTCATTTAAATTTATGGTGGATGAATTCAAATATTATTTCATATCAATTAACTTTGAACCAATTCCCAGGGATAAGAATAGAGCAGATGACGCAATGGCCACTATAGCATCACTTGTAGAAATGTTAAGCAACATTGCATATTATGAGTTCTTAGTGGAGCCACTCTTGGAACCAACCTATAACTTTCCCCCTCCAAGATTATATTCCTTATCATTGGTCTTAACTCTGAATGGTATGGAGATATCTATTCCTATCTTCGTGGCAATATCTTACCATATGACCTCTCCAATGGCTCCTATAAAACCTTTATGCATTCAACTTCTTGTTGCATCATTGTGGATGACACCTTATATTGCCAAGGTCTCGATGATATCTTAATTATATTTCTTGAGTGTGACAGGGCCAAAATTTTCTTATGAGAAGTGCACAAGGGTATATGTGGGGCACATTCTAGTTGTCTTTATTAGAAAATTTTGCATATGGGTTACTACCTACCATGTAAAATGATTCCTATTATTTTATAAAGAAATGAAAGCAATGCTAGATACATGGAGAACTGATACATGTACCTAACCAAATATTACAACCACTTACCACTCCTTGGCATTTTTGTCAGTGGGGATTCAACCTCATTGGAAAAAATCATCTGCCTTCTTCCAATGGTCATAAGATCATTATCACTGCAAAAGAATATTTTTAAAAATGGATTGAAATTGTTTCATTAACCAATATCACTAGAAAATAAGTTGCTACTTTTATCCTCAACTATATCATCTTCCAGTATGGTGTTCCCTTTTCTATCACCACAGATAATGGTCATCCCTTCAAAAATCAATTTGTATATGAGCTCTATAAAAAGTTTCATATTCAACATTGATTTTCCACACCATATTACCCTCAAGGTAATGGCTAGGTTGAGGCCTCTAATAAAACTATGCTCAAAATTATTTAAAATACAATCAATGAAGCTAGTTGTAATTGAAATATCTAATTGAACCTCGCTTTGTAGGCTTATCACATGATTCTCTGCACTCTTACATGTGTCACTCCATATGCCCTAGTTTATGGTTATGAAGTTATCATGCCTATCAAGGTCAGGTTACCTTCTTTACGGGTATCTTTGCGTAATTTGATCAATGGTGAAGACTAGAGGGTCTCCTTCTTGCATGAATTAGAACTGCTTGAAGAACATAGACATACTACCTTTAATCACCTCAAAGCATATCAACAACGAATGTGCAGAAGTTATAATCATCAATTTAAATCAAGAGAATTTGAAATTGGTGATTTTAAATCAGCAAGACAAAGAGAAAAGGGGCAAGTTTGTGTTAGAGTAGTCGAGTATTACTAATAATTAAATTAGTTAATTATTAGTTTATCTACTCTTTGCTTAAGTTAGACTTAGGAAAGTTTCCATTTCCTAGTAGTTTCCCTTTTAGGGTTTCGGTA
>MU223519.1:3690705-3711453 GCA_018584345.1 Thuja plicata | reverse complement strand
CATGGTTTTCAACTCTCTGGCCTTTTGGCCGCCATAGATCCTTCTATCTTCTGTCTTTTGCTTCTGTTTATGTAATAGCTTTGCATGCAGGTGATCTTGGGAGATTTGATGGTTATCAAATTCTACAGTTTGAACCCAATTGGTTAGGTCCATTTATGATTACTCTTTCCTATGGATCGAGTGCATACCAGTTGGTTTCTCCAGAGGGTGATCCACTTGAAGATCCAATCAATAGAATTCACTTTCGTAGGTTTTATGATTGATCATTCCAAGGAATTCATTTTAAACAATCCTAAAAAAAATACAAAAAAATTTATAAGTCCTGAAAAATACAAAAAATCATTAAAATTCCTCAAAAAAATGGAAAAAGAAGAAAAAAAATATTAATTAAAATCTTGTCCTTTGGTGAAAACCACTTCGGTGGCGATTTGGATAAGTACCATGGTGAAAATTGGGCAACCAACAACATGTGTAATTAATTCTCTCCTCCTTCCTAAAAAATTATACTTGATCTTACATCTCGCATTCATTCTCCTTTCACATCATAGTGACCTTTCCACCCTCACCATGACTTGTGGATTGTTTTGCTTTGCTCACTTGCTTGCGCACATTTTTCTCCTTACATAATAAACCAGTCACTGGGGCAATCTCCTTGGCTTTAACAACGGGTTGGGATATTTGGCATCTCGCGATTGAAGGAACTCTCACTTTTTTTAATTCTTCTCATGTACAAACCATAACAAAAATTTACTTGTACCATCAAGTGTATCATTTCATCTTGGTTCACAATAAACACATTCAGTATGTGAATGGATTACACTTTAGACAAACATGCAGCTTTAGACTTCAACAGAATCATGCAATGACGAGACTAAGATTGAGAAGACATCACAACACCCTATAAAATCAAACATATCACTTGTCATAGGGATCATTTTAGCATTACACATAATGATTGTTTTTTTACTTAGGTCTTTTGATTATTTCTATTTTTATCTTCGGTAACAGGTCTTTTAGCTTTTCTAGGATATCTCTGACTAGAGATTTTGTCTACGGGATGTCTTTAACTAGAAAGACGAGGATGGGGCATGTTCACTCATTTCTTACTTATGGATTATTCCTTGGTAATATGATGAATTTCCTTATGATGTGATTGTCTAAGATCGTCGAGGAGGTATGAGTCTCATGTGAAATGGGGGATTCCTTAACTATTTGATATGTCTTCCTCCACACAACAAGTATGTTGAATCATTTTGATCTTTCCCCTGTCCAGATGAGTTCATGTTGCCATAATAAGCTCAATGATGATATAAGCACTTAAAAGAACAATAAATATAATTACCTTTATATCCCTTTCTTCTCATCATCTCATTTCAACCTTCATCTCATTTCCTTCATTTCATTTCTTTCATCCATTTTCTTCATTTCATCTCATTTCAACCTTCATCTCATTTCCTTCATTTCATTTCTTTCATCCATTTTCTTCATTTCATCTCCTTTCCATCACCTTCATATCTGTTTCTCATCATCCATTTACTTCATTAGTACATTCCATTCATCACTTTCATATTCCTTTTCCATTGGCTATTTCTTTCATCATCTTCCCATCATTCTCATTCTTCATCCTCCTTGTCTCAGAGATCAATAACTTGCTTTATCAAATTGATAAATGTCTATTGATTCCAATTTCAAATCAATCAACTTGATTTTCAGCATGTGGTCCCATTGCTTCCTGATCAATCAATCATTGTACCAATTTATATTGTGCTACCATCAATCTTAATTAGCTTAATTATCTTATCAAGTTGGCTATACTGATCATTTCCATCAATTCTTCAATTACACTTCTCAATTGTGCATTTTCATCAAATGTACATCCCAGCTTTATCACTTGTGCAATATCAATCATCAAAGCCTTTCCCTGTGATCTATCAAGAGATCAATATTATCACACTTTATCCTATCAATATATCGAGGGGGCATATCATATTTATCATTATTCTTACCAGGATATCCCTGGGGCACATCAGTTAATCAATTTTTCTTTAAAATGTGACAGATTGCATTGTCTCAAAGAGGGGCAAATGTAGACACATAAATTTGTCTTCTAAATTAATCATAATTCCTCTATCATTTAAGTAGGTATTATTATCTATTTAATTTATTTATTTTATTATTTTCTATCATTAAATCATTAAATTAATTTAAATGGTAGTTTACTTATTTAGTGGATCCTTAATTTGCCTGGACTCAAAAGAACAATAAATACCAAAACCTTCATATCCCTTTCTTCTCATCATCTCATTTCAACCTTCATCTCATTTCCTTCATTTGATTTCCTTCGTTTCATTTCTTTCATCCATTTTCTTCACTTCATCTCCTTTCCATCACCTTCATATCTCTTTTTCATCATCCATTTCCTTCATCAGTACATTTCATTCATCACTTTCATATTCCTTGTCCATTGGCTATTTCTTTCATCATCTTCCCATCATTCTCATTCTCCATCCTCCTTGTCTCAGAGATCAATAACTTGCTTTATCAAATTGATACATGTCTATTAATTCCAATTTCAAATCAATCAACTTGATTTTTAGCATGTGGTCCCATTGCTTCCTGATCAATCAATCATTCATTATACCAATTTATCTTGTGCTACCATCAATCTTACTTAGATTAATTAGCTTATCAAGTTGGCTATACTGATCATTTCCATCAATTGTTCAATTACACTTCTTAGTTGTGCATTTTCATCAAATATACATCCCAACTTTATCACTTGTGCAATATCAATCATCAAAACTTTTCCCTGTGATCTATCAAGACATCAATTTTATCACAGTTTATCCAATCAATCTCTTGAGGGGGCATATCATATTTATCATTATTCTTACCAGGATATCCCTAGGGCACATCGGTTAATCAATTTTTCTTTGAAACATGACAGATTGCATTGTCTCAAAGAGGCGCAAATATAGACACAAATTTATCTTCTAGATTAATCATAATTCCTCTATCATTTAAGTAGGTATTATTATCTATTTAATTAATTCATTTTATTATTTTCTATCATTAAATCATCAAATCATTTATATAATTCATTAAATCAATTTAAATGGTAATTTACTTATTTAATGAATCCCTAATCTATACCTAGAATCATCCTATCCCTAACCTCTACCATATCACAAACTCCTCTATTTATTAATCTTTCACCTCACCCATCACATTCACTTACCAATTGTGGGACAAACAAATTACTTCCGTCTCACTCTCCTTTTAATCTCACATTCATCCCTACATCAGGAATGTTTATGAGGAAGGTTATATAATCATTTCTCCTCTCATTTGTAAAGTCTCTCCCTATCTCTCGCATCTAAGGAAATTCAATATCTTCCTACTATTGTTTGATTTCTGGTATTTATGAATCATTCTTCAATCAATTTGTTCTCCATAGATTCTTGTGCATAGTGATTTGAGAGAAAATACCATTTAAACAAAAGATCTTGGTAGATAGGAAAGTGATGGAGTGAGATTCCATTAAATGCAATTGTTTTGTTTTGAGTTGATATTATTTGTATTTGTGTTTATTAGGAACAACTTCATTGTCGTGATGTTCGAACGATAAGATCTTTGATCTTGTTCTACATTTTCATCGTCATACAATATGTACGATACATGCATACACACACACGTGTGTGTGTGTGTGTGTGTGTGTGTGTGTGTGTGTGTGTGTGTGTGTGTGTGTTTATACATGTATATATACATATGTGTGTGTGCCTACTTGTTACCTTACTTTTCCTCACCCTAAAAATCTATATCATTTTGACAAAAATAATGTTTTAAGTCATTTGAGTTTCATAGTAAAAGTTTATTTGGTCATTGGCCCTCTCAAAAGTCTCCATAGTAAGTCATTGTTAGGGTTTTTGTAGAAATTTGGGGTTCACAATGTTATAGCATGAAAAACTTGCAAAACCTTAGAGTTTTGTTCCTTGTCAAGTTATCATTTTATTCCTCTATTGACACACTCCTCCAGTTGCATGCCGTTTAAGTCGCATTCTGAAGTGTTTGTTATTGTTCAATCATCGACCCTATAGTTAGGTCTCGTTCTTGTTTTTTGGTCAATCCCTTTTTATTTCCTAAACTTTCATGTTCACGGGTTAAATCATTTATCATTTAAATGATCAATTGGGTGATTTATTTCCTTAGTCAAGGCTTTGTATTTATTTTTATGTCCTCCTTGGTTGTGTTCCTAGTGTGGTCCCCTTTTTAAAATGTATGAATGTCTTCTTGTCATTTTAAAACTTTTAATTTGTGTGTAGTCATGGATGAATATGTAGCATCACAAGAATTAAAGTTATGGTCTCGATTCGTCGATGACCTACATAGACAAGGAGCAACATTCAAAGGCACTCTACTGATTAAAAATTTAACACATGGTTCCAAAGAAATTGAATGATGCCAATAATAAAAAGAGATTTCCAAAACTTGTGAAAAACATCAAGGTTTACAAAGAGGGCAAAGGAGCCAATGAAAGAAAATTACAAACTATCAAGCACTATGTCAGTAAATTGCGAGGTTTGCAAAACTAAGATAACCATTAACAAGGTTAGAGAAAGGGAGCACTTTGTTGAAGTTTGGTTAAGTCAAAAATTGAATTATTGGTAGGTTCATGAGTTCTTAAACCCAATGAAAATAACAAAAAAAAACTACCAAAGAAGTTGCCAAAAAAGACTAGAAGAGTTTAAAACAAATAAAGGCATTGATAATATTTGGGGCAATTACTTGGTGGATTATGTTTTAGCAATATGTTTGTACTCTAGGAAAGTGATGTGGAAAGATCCAAATGAGTTGCCTATCTCTCCCTAGGATAGAATAAGATTGGCCAAAATCTTTTCAAAAAAAGTGGTTTATTTGTCAGGAAAGGTGGATAAGTTATTTTGGGCTCCAAGAAAACATGGAAAATTCACTATTAAAGAAGGATATAGACTCATTCAGCAGCATGAGTCTAATTCAGTCCCTTGTCGTGCCTTCTCATTTTGCTGGAATCTTGTAACTCTTCCAATGACAGGTTGCTTTGCTTGGATTGCATTGAAAAAGAGGGCTCTAACAAGCGATCGACTTCATAAATTCCATAGCTCACAACCTTTTAAATGTCTACTTTGTGATCTACAGATCGAAGACGTGGATCATCTATTTTTGAACTGTTCATTTGCGCAGCAATGTTGGTGTTTTTTCTTGGAAAATTACACTATTTCACTCCTCTTCCCATTACGCTTTGGGATCTTTTTCAGTCATGGCCAAAATTATACACAAATTCCCTATTCTCTGGCTTGTGGAAATGTATCCCGACATTGGCGGTATGGGTAATATGGTGGGAACGAAATAAAATAATTTTTCGTAACTGCTCTTCTTCTATTGAAGTCGTTCTTATAGGGCTGGAAATATCAATCTATGAAGTGGTTAATGCTAGTCATTCAAAAGCCCGATGCAATCCAGTTTTGTCTAATTGGGACAATGTTATTATTCGAGAATAGAAAGGTATTAAGGTGCCAATTGGTTGGTGCCATCAATCGCAACCAACAAGTGCACATGATCGAGCATCAGTCTATTGGCATACTCTTGTCCAAGGGATTGTTAAGATCAACTTTGATGGATCTTCATGAGGAAATCCGAGAAAATCAGGGATGGGAATTTGCATTCGAGATCACCGAGGTAAAGTGTTGGCGATAAAATCCTCTCCACTTCTCCAAGGTTCAAATAATATGGCAGAGGCTCACACCCTGTTTGCTAGTCTTGTCTTGGCTAAACTTGGTGGTTTTCAACATATTCAGGTAGAAGGTAACTCGTTGGTTATTGTTAATGCCTGCATTAAAAGAGAAACCCACAATTGGTAGTTAGCATACATTCTACAACAAATTTGGTTTCTCCTTGACTCCTTTAAAGAGGTTTACATATCTCATACACTTCGTGAAGGTAGTCCACTGGCAGATTATTTAGCCAATATGAGTTGTGATAGTTTGGATATGGTATCTCTAAATCCAGATGAAATCATTAGTAAGGACATTAAAATGCAAAGCTTAATTTTACTTGATATGGAATCTAATGTGAATACGAATTCAATCTTCTGACATCGTATGGGGATGACGTTGGAAGTAGTAATGCTTTACATATGCCTGGATCATGTGGGATATCACTGGCATTTGCACCGAAGTGTTATGAGATGGAGGATTAAATGTGATTAGTACAGACTACATCATGTCAGAATTTATAGTTTAAAGAAATTTGGAATTCAAGCCTCCAAAACAAGTTCTCCTACCCCCGTACACATAGAAGGCATGCGTTGATTGGTCAAATGAATAACTTAAATGTACTTCGCCTATTCGACACCAGGTCGTCTTGTGCTAATTAATTTTTACAAGGATGGATGTTCATGATATCTATTATGATAAAAGATTGAATGAGATCTTTTGCAAATTGAAATTTGCACCCGTCCAAGCTCTGCAGTTTTAAATAGTCATACATTCTTGCTAACAACACCTTTGTTTCATTTCCAAATATTCGACAGAATGGATTCTAAGAAGGAGATATGTGCAAAATACAGGCAATGTGGGAGATATCATAACGAGATTTTACCAAGGAATTATTGAATTCTTCTACAACCGAATATAATTGAGGAGGTCTTGCCACTGCAAATAGATGATTCGACACTGACGGATATGTTTGACTATCATTCACAGGTGATTAGGGTTGCAGTACGACATGTGATTGGGGAGGAAATTCTCTCGCCACAAACAAAACAGTTATCATACCTGTCGCAGATTGTGGCTATATTCTTGTCCAATGCTATGGACCTTCTGCAGTCGGCGCACCTGCTGGAGATACTTTCAAACAAAGTGGTTAAGCCACAGTTTTTGCAGGACAATGCGCTAAAAAGGGGTATGCAACAATATGACTTGTGGAATTGCCATGCGCTGGTGGGAGGTCTATTCTGTTGCATTCTTCTCCTCACCAACCACGACTTCATGGTGGTATATGACGGTATATAATGAACATTGGAGAAACAAAGTTATCACTACATTGAGCATGCTTTACACTCATTAGGTCGAGTCTTGGGGCATGTTGGTTGAAAGAATTAGGTCAATGGTCTATGCACTGATGGATTTGCTAGAAATCCCTAATGTTCCTACGAGATTGAGCAGTATTTCCCCTGTTCGTGACCAGACGGCTCTGCAGACGGCGGGTCTCCCAGACCTAAATGATCGTCCCTCTAAAGTCGACGGGTGGCATCAACCATCTGTGCAACAGGAGCACATCGTTGGTTGGGGTGATACAAAAACTGATGGATGGGACGTGGTCACGCATGACGGTGGAAATGTTCACGGCTGGAATGTGGATTCTTTTAGTTGGTCTCCTCGTTCTCAACCGGACTTGGCGGGTCGAGGTCCCAGTGATATGGAAGAATAATCGAAGTTAATGTTTTGAAATTTTGGTGTTTATATCATTTGGCTATATCGTGTTATGTCTACTATACTATCAAGCCAAATTTTGTATGATAAGCTATATTCTAGGGGTAGATTAGGTTATAATTTGTTGGCAAATTTTGTAACCCCAATTCAATATTATAATGTATCGGGCAAGGATATCAGGTTTTCTTACTGGTTCTTTCCCGATTGAGCCCTTGAACCAGGTTTTATATTAAATAATATATAGTGGTTAATCCACTTTTGCTTAAAAACATATATAATGGAGTTCAAAAAAGGGGCCAACATACCGAAAACAAAAAGTGTTCAATTTTTCAAAACAAGTAGAGATTTGTAATACATGGAGTATACATAACCAATCATATTACATATACGTTTGAAAAAGAAGTCAAATTGTCGACAGTGAAAGTGAAGAGCTAAGAGAAAAGAAAAACGTGGAATGAAGAAATAAAGTTGTTGACAAGGACACTCAAACGTGGATTGATGCCTTGAGGAAACTACTGGCTAAGTAGTATTTTGAAGAAAAGTTTGATTTAACAAAATAGTGTAGCAAAAGCTATTATACAATCTAATTCAAAACATAGCATCCCTCGTTTCATTATTGAAATGTGTGAGTTGAAGCAATGCATAGGAATTATCTTCCACTTGTCAATTTCATGTTGGCGATATTATTTATAATACATAATGCCTTAATTTCATTTTTTTCCGAGACATTAAAGGCTTCATTTCTCCGTTTAAAGAAGCGGTTACAAAAACTAAAAGGTCATCTCTTGGATATTTATTTTTCATCAATATATATCCAATAGACATAATCCTCGTACAAGGGTAGAGTAGTCTATGAGATTTATTTTTCATCAAAGAAAAAGAGGAAATATATATCATATTTGTGTTATGTGAATTCCTTTTGATTGTGTATTCTTTTTTTTATGATTTATGGGTATGTGTGAATAATCTTTGTGTTGTTTACCTTTGTTCTTTTCATTTCAAAATCAAATTGCATCTGCATAGTCATGTGTAAGTGTTAGTTTTATCTTTTTTGGTTTTTGGTTAAAAGCACACTTTGAAAAATTAAATTACATCATACATGAGAGCTTGTACATCTAAAATTCAGAGGACAATCACTAATTTTACAGTGATTTCTCCAACTATTAGTAACATTTGTCTTTATTGGTTGGACAAAATAAATTATTTCAATTATTGTTTTCTGAAGGACTAATATGTTCACTAATAAATCCCACTTTTCTAATTTATTCCCAATTTTCTACCTTCTCAAGTGTCTATTAACTTTTTTCACCCTACTCTTTTGTAATTTATCGACCGCACAATGTTCCTTTTATATGTTATCATTAGGAGTTGGCATTTTCTCCCTTATCTGTACATTCTCCTTCATTCTTTGCCCTTATTCTTTCTCTTGGTCATTACACCATTTATATATCGAGGTCATTAAGTGTATTATTCTCCTACGCAATAAGTCACTTTATAAAATTTTATCTAGCTCTCCAAAAGTTAAGCTATGTTGGTCCTCTCTCTTAATTCTTTTGTCACCCATCTTCCTCTATTTAGTCAAGTTGGTCTGCAGTTTGTATTTCTATTTCTACTCTTGCTATTTGTCAAGTGAATGAATGAATGAATGATTTTACTGACGTCCACGAGACCAAACAACCTAAGGGACCACCGTATCAAAGCCGAAAACTAACTCAAGATTTTTTTCCAAGTCGGACCCCCTGCTGTGAAACTTGACAATCAAACTAGCGGTCTGGTTGATCTTATCCTCCTCGAATAAGTTGTGCATGTTGTTTGTCCTCGAACTAATTTCGTACTAAGCCCGGATGTCATCATACAATGTGCACTCCATGATAAAATGTCATTCAGTCTCAATCACACCCGACACACAACCTGCAAATCCACTCTTCCCATTCCTCTTTGGGTCTTTTCCATCTACCCGTCTTGCATCTAAGTGGTGAGAACCCGTCCTCAACTAGGCCACTAACAATCTAGCTTTTCCTTTAATAGTTGCCCCCAGACATGCCTTATCACCATGTTCCCAGGTTGGATTGAACACTTTGATGTAATGAGCCTTTTTCTTACCAATGTTATTAGTCCACATGGCAGTCCGAAATTTTTCTATGACAGACTTTTTTATTTCCTCATTGGTGTTAGGGCATTCTTGAAACTTGATGTTCCACTTACTCAACCACTTTATATTCTGTTTCATCCATGTTTTCTTCCTGCGGACCAAGTCCTCTTTCAGTGCAATTTTGGGCCATCAATGGTTATCCATGTTGCCAAGTTTCCTTAGATAACTTATTACCGAGTTATCGCAGCCGCCTCCAACAGGAAACTTCCTGTCTCAACTAAGAGAATTTTGTATGGGACCGAGGTCTTGACTTTAAGGCTGCTAGTTATTAAGTGTTTCTGAATTCTCTCCACCTATCTCCAACCGCATTTTGTCATGCTGCCTCCCCAAACTTCGCAGCCATAGAGGACAACCGGCGTGACAAGTAAACCAAATAGAGTTTTCTTCGTTTTCCAGTCCCAGAGCTCAGCGTTTCTACATCTATTCTAAAGAAGGTAAGACGCTTTCCACCCTCCTTGAATTCTTTTCGTTCTACAAGACTCCCAACCGAGTCTATAATGGAAGTCAATCCCCAAGTACTTGTATTCTTTCACAATTTCTAAAGGACTGCCTTCAAAAAGGAAGGTCTCTTGTGATCTGTTCGCTAACACACCATGAAGTACAATTTGAAATGTGAAATCTTCCCCAAAAAAAATTCACACAATCAAACCTAGAATTGCCATAACACATCATGGACTGTGAAAATAATTTAGAAACAAAGACAATGGTCCTAAGCATTTCTAACAATATATAGACAACTAATAGATCTCATATATAGCAAATGACATTCGAAGACCTCAACACTATTTGCTTGTACAATTATAACTGACTTGTCAACAAATAACAACCCAATATCAGTATGCATTTATATGGAGTTAATGATGTATTAGTTTTCGCACAATTAAAATATTGGTGCATCATTATCATACCATTGCTTGACAAGAGTTTTATTAAGGTGCAGAATATGAAACAAACAACAACACGGTTTGGTGATTTTAAATATCACAAGCATACGGTTTTTTGTTGCCATCGACTACTATATTAATTCTAACAATCCAATATTAATATGCATTCCCATGAAGGTAATGATCTATTAGCTTTCACACAATCAAAATGTTGGGACATCATACTATTACTAGTCGAGAGTTCTATTAAAGTTCAAAACAAGATAAAAAACAACAGGATTGGGTTATCTTAGATACCATAAGGATATCCGTTTTTGTTATCCACTACTAACATTATAATAACAAGAAGCGTAGCTAGTGGAATAAATTTCATGATTAGGATAAAATCTCATCAATAAGGAAATAGAATTGAACTACCTTATAACGCCGCTATATAAAAGCCAAATACAATACCCCACAGACAAATCATTATATCCTTATAAACTATCACAGTGATCCTATAGTTTCTAAAATTTTAAAAAGTACACACTTAATCATGTTGAAGTTATGATTCTATCTTATTGGTCATTTGAAAAAAAAAGTAAATAAGGCTATTTGGATATAACTGCAACCTTATCATCATAGCTCTTTTAATGGTATCACTCAAACAACTCAAGTCAGTTATATTACTACATATACTATCGTAGAACTCCAAGATAAGATAAGATAAGATAAGATAAATTATTAATGTCCAACAAGAGACCACCAATGGGTCTAAGGGACTGAGAGTACAACAGAAAGCACAGAAAACAGCGGGACAACCAAACGGTGTCCAAGAGAAGAGAAACAACATAAAGAAAGAAGAAACAATAGCAAAGAACGGAGAGGAGAGGAAACCGCGGAACCACCAAACATCCAGTGGCTCCTGAAAACCGAGAAGTAGCTCAAGATCGACGGGTAACTGTCTATGGGAGGAGTCTGGGTCGGAGTCCGTCCCTGGGAGGAAGGAGTCCTCTGTCGCTAGTGGGGCTGTGCGAGCAAGTGAACTCTGCGGTGTCTGACCGATCTGGACTAAGGGACAATAGTGGGACTCACAGATCTCTTGGTTCCCCTAGGGGAGGGAATCAGAGCAAAGGAGGTGATCCGCTGGTCAAGGGACGTAGAGCTCAGAGGAGAGAGCACATGTAAGGTCGAATCACGGAGACTAAATGCCTCCTGGAGATAAAGAGCCAAACAACGCTGGTCCTCGTATCTGAAGAAGGAAGACATAGACCTGCAACCTCTGAAAAGACAATGAAATCTCCCACGAATCTCATAGTAAATCGGACAATAGAATAAGAAATGGATCTCGGTCTCGGCCAACCCCATATCACAACACTGACGAATCCTCTCCTCTTTGTTGGTTTGGTGGTCAGTCTGGATATGAAGTTGGTGAGAGCCAACTCTAAAGGACCCGAGTTGGATACACAGGGCGTGGGGCCAGCGTCTGAAAGTATATTGAGGCCGAGTGATCAGGCCATCTTGAATATCAATATGGTGTTCGGAGTAGAAGGCCATGTGAGGCCGAAGGCCACCAGGAGGGTCCACCCAAGTAACCTGAATATATCTCATGTAAATATCTAACCTGGTGATCTCATTCAACTTCGACTGAGGGGGGAGGCGATGAGCAGGAGCGTCCAGGGAAAATTGGAAGGGAGGGAGGTGGTCGATATCAATACCCACAGAGCTGAGAAGACTGGAAACCTGGGTGTACCAGCATTGAGCACGCCTACTAGGGTCCGAGGCAGCCAACGACACCGAAGAGCAGTAGGCCAAGTAAGAGTAGCGGTAACGACCATCAGTCGAGTCAGCAAAGCCCCTGAGTTTGTGAAGTAACCAAACAAGATCGAAGATCGTGCAGAGCCTGAAGGGATGAGCCTCGAACTTAGCCAAAATGATGCTAGTGGGAGTAGTCGGCTGACAGCAAATGAAACGCCGAAGAAAGAGAGTCTGAACTCTCTCAACATAAGCCCAATCCGCAGTCAATAAGGAGGGGCCCCAAACAGTCGAGCCATAAAGGACAGTAGGCCTAACCAGCGAGTCAAAGATAGCCATCTTTGACGTAATATCCTGAAAATGATGTCGAAAACATTGTCGCTCAAATAATGCAAGAGAGCCCAAGCCCTTGTTGACCCGCGGGACCATAGCCAGTCTCAAACTGAAACGCGTCCCAGAGAAACAAATCCCCTAATAGGTGTAGCTAGATGTCATCTCGATCTCGGACCCTCTGAAATAAAAATGGAGATGGGAGGTTTTCAAACAATTGAAGGTCATGACCCGCGTCTTCCCCAGGTTAACCACGAGCTGCCGAGAGTCACAAAAGGAGGCCAGGCCATCCAGGAGCCACTGTAAACCCTCGGGGGAGGAGGATAAGAGCACGACATCATCAGCAAAAAGGAGGATGGAGATCAATGTCTGGTGGAGGAGACAACCATCGCCAGGAAGCGAAAAGCTCCTCAAATAGGTCTCAAGCTCATCAATATAGATACCAAATAGTGTAGGGGAGAGCGGGCAACCCTGTTTGATGCCGATAGAGCTCTAAATGAAATCTGAAAGACCAAGCGAGGTCCTAAGACGCCCAACAACACTCTCGTAGAGCCTCATAATAGTCGTAATCAGACACTTAGGGATCCCAATGTCTCTAAGTCTCTGGAATAAGGCCGGCCGTGGGTTGGAGTCGAAAGCTTTGCGGAAGTCCACAAAGAATAATTACAAATATATATATATATATATATATTGTAACACTACCCACTAACATTGAGAGGCAGACTTGACAAGAAAAACACATGCATGGATTACTTGGTTCAAGACATTGCAACCTAGAATTCCGAGGATCTTAATAATATCCAAGCAAGCAAATACAATTATATTTGCATTTTTTTTAGTAACACAAAATTTATCCTTCGATAACCAAAGGAAAGCCAAGGTCCAAGACCAAGACCAAGACCAAAACCTTACACAACCACCCATGGGGATGAAACAAATGAAACGTGTGTGCTTCCTCCTCAAAGATCATAATTTCTACCTCTTTTCATGCCTTCCTCAATGCTTTGCGGTGTAATGAACCCAGTTCAAAAGATCCTTGCCCACAATCACAACCAACAAATCACATATAAAGAAGCAAAGGGAAAGCAAGAGAGCACAAGTGTTACAAAAAGGGTGGACTTTTATCTGGCCCTTCAGCAATGGCAACTACCACAAATGATCCCCAAAACTGAACCATAGTTTGTGATTGAGGCCCTATTTCAGGGATAATATTTCCCTTACCAAGGTAGGAATAAACTAATATCACGCCCTTAAACACAAGCACCTCCATCTTTTTTAAGTGATGTGCAACACTAGTTCCTGGAATGTCAAAAACCACAAAACACCTGGCCAGCCTTGCTTTAGTGTTGATGCAGGGATGAAGGGCATCCATGCCAAGCCACTTGAGAGCATTTAAGCATTTGTTGTAAGCTGCAATGAGATGATGCTGGCCTCTTTTGCCAACAAATTGAGATAGTCATGTTAAGAGAGAGAGGAGACCAATTCTATGCAAAAGACCACCAGTGGACATGCACCACACCCTTGTCCGTGCTTGGAAGACAGCCTAAATGAAGCAACCTGGATTAATGTTATGTGTTGGCAGGCCATGGGTACTCCACCTGCAACAAGAATAGAACTAATTACAAAAATTATTTAAATACTACTGTCCTTTCAACAACATATTCCGGCCAAAACCAAAATAAACAATTTAAAAAACAAAGATTTTAAACATTCAGGAAGTCAAAAACAGGATAAGGTTGAAAAAACATCCAATATACAAAAAAAATAGAGCCCATGAAACATGGTGCCCCCTGCCAAAGAAGCATTACAAAATCTTAGACCTTGATTAATGCTGCATTTTGATCAATTTTTAAGTCTAAAGCTCCATACTTGATACAATATGCCCAGTTACATACCATCACTGACAAGAAAAACAGCATATATATAAAATATAACAGTATTAGGTTTTTCACGAGTGTTATAAAAATGTTCTTCTTCAAGAACTGCAATATGCAGATAATAGCTGAATTCTCGACAAATATTTTGATGTAGCATAAGAAACCAATGGGCCATGCTAGCCTTTCCAGGCATGTCCCTTCAAATTCAAGAACACAATTGTTAAACCCAGGAACCACGAAGGCACTACAGGAACTATCAAATGCATTTGCTACAATGCATAATACATTGAGATAAGCTCAAATCAATAATGAGAGTTCACTCTGATTACAAGATCGTAAAAGGCCAGAGGTCAAATAAAATGATTGCAGGTTTGATCTTGGTACTGACATAAAGGAATCTGATATGACGAAATCGCAGGTTTCTTATTTCCCATATTGTACATTTTCAATTTACAAGGAACGGTAAGGAAATTGGAGCAATGAGGAAACTGGGCAGCTCGATTTAGTAAATGTGCAGTTTGGATTTCAATTGAGCAAGCTCAATTAACCAAGCTGGAAAAATTTATAACATTATCTTGTAACTATGGCCCACTGAATCTTTTTGTCAGACAGAAAAATGTCTCCAACATCATGTACAAAATGGGATCTCAAGGAGCAGACAACTTGACCCCCCTGAATTAAAAATGCTCCAATACAAATGCAACCCTAACAGCTTCCTTCGCATTTGCAGTTATTGTTTTCTGCCCTTGTCAAGAGAAAGACTCTCAATGCCCTTCAATGTAGCTTCATAATTCCTTGAATTTGATGAATTGCGGTTGGAAACTGAGTGCTTGGAACTTTCAAAACCTACTGGAGAAGTTTGCCAAGCTCCAACAATCCCAAATTGACTCATATTAGAGACAGGTGGTGAGAGCAAATCAGTCTGAGGCCCTCCCACAACTTGCTTGCTGCTGGAAACTGTAGCTCGCCTTGATATGTTGCTTCCCTGACCAGTAGATGCCAAATGCATGCGTTGTGGTTCTGTAAACCCTATGCCTACCTGCAAGTCCAAATTACAAATTGCATAATGTCAGACAATTTATTGTATTCTTGGCATGCAACAACATAGCTTATGAGATTTTAGTTTATTTCCCATCAGAGGCATAACTCAATGTTCTAAGGATGAAACATGCATACTCTACTTACTACATATAGAAATGCTCTTCAAACTCTCAGCAGGAAGCAAATTCAAAATTATACTTCAAAGCAGAAAATTGCACCAAAACAACAGTGCAGATTCGATCCAAGATTGTGAAGTAATAAATGTGCACTGCTGTCTTTCACATTGCATCGCAGACCTGCTGACACCTGCTGCCAATGTGCTTTGTGCCTCCTAAACCATACTAAAACTTTGACCAAAGGAATCTAGAAAGTAATCACAGGAAAACACCTATACTGTTTCTATGACATTGGATAATACATTTCAGATGAGAACCCATTAAGGCATATGACTATTTTAAAATTGCAGCACTCCATTAGGCCTACATCATTTCACATAATACAGTAACTTCCACTGGAAGAAATCACAAAAAAATACTCTTTCTAACATAAATTTGCACGTGCACGCCAACCACATTCATTGATTTGACATTAAACAATAAAAATATCTGCTAGCAAAATAGAAATGACATGGTAAGGGTCATCTGCTTTGTCAACTTCAAAGCTACACTTGCCCTATAAGCTATAAACAGAAAATCCATAAACTGGCAGAATTGTTCACAGATTTCTTCATCCCCACACAAGTTTATCACAGCAGCATTTTCACAAACAGTGTTTAAGCTTCAAACAGTTTAAACTCACTGAATCTTTTACAGTCCACAATTCATGAACTACAAGGCTCTAAACAGTGCTAATATCTGACCAAAGGAATTAAGAATGTGATCATAGGCAAAGATCTATATTGTTGTGCAACATTGGCAAATCCATTTCAAATGAGAACCCAGAGAACCCAGAACCAGTATTAAAGTTTCCGCCACTTTGAGCTTGCCAGATCCTTCGCAGTCCACGATGTATGAGCCACAGGGCTCTAAACTACATTGACATCTGATTGAAGGAATCTGGAAGATAATCACAACAAAACACCTATATTGCTTCTACAACATCGATAAATTCATTTCAGATGAGAAACCATAAAATCATAAATATTCTTTGGTGAAGTTGATTCCTTTTAACTGATCAGAGCCATCACTAGGACATGCTTTACTTCTTGTCGCAGTTAGCATTTGTGTTTTTATCTTCTAGAAATTCATAGAAATTATGTTAATCAAGCCAATCTATTCTATAAAGAAAATTAGGAGCCACAAGAATGTCAATTGTGCCATGTTGATGTATTATGAAGTAAACCACCGGCATAGATAATCACCAAAAAAATTGAGTGGATGGATATCACATGACTTTTCAAAATAAGAAGGCATTCTAAATCAAATTTGTACTTGCACATAATGTCCTCGTACCTTCTAAATAACCATTCATGTTAATTAACATGAACTTGCAATTACATGCCTCCCATGCTCATCAATGAAAATTGCACAAAAAATACTAGCAGAATTGATGGCTAAAGGGTTATCTGTTCTGTCAGCTTCAAAACTACACTTGCTCTTTAAGCTACAAAAAGAATATATAAACTAGCAGAATTGGTCATCAATATCTTTATTCCTCTACAAAGTTTTACCACAGCAGCATTTTTGTAAACAATCTTTAAGCTTCAACCTGTTTGAACTCACCAAATCCTTTGAAGTTCCCATCTCATGGGCAACAGCGGACTTGAGCTTCGATAGACTACTTGAATTAAAAATGGCTGAAGGTAATTTCCTGCGGGCAACAGGAGAGCTATTGCACAAATTGTCCCTTTCATCTTGACGACCTGGAAATTTTGAAAACACAGAACACAATCCAAAACAAATATTGTCAATTTTGGAAATATACACAACAAAAAATGCAACTATTGCATTTGAGCAGACAAAATGATTGAATATCTGACTTTACTATTTTTTACCTTGAAAAGAAATTATAAACCTGAGTTCCAAATTACAGCAGGAAAATAATTCTCGAACTCTACATCACATTATGGGGTTATAATTTATTATTATAAATTGACATGTTAAGAAGGTAAAAAATTCTAAAGAAGCGCCATTCATGGCATAGTGCGATGGTTAAATAGTGGCATCATTGTTGTAGCCTAAGTCACAAGGTCCCAATTCAAGTTCGAGTTCGACAACAATAAAATTTTGATGAAGTTCGCCGAGAATAAAAAATTCAACATTATATTTGCCTTATATAAATTTAAGAAATATAATTATATATCCATAAAATTATTAAAATAATTTAACATAGCTAAATAAAAAATACTAAATTTGATTTCGAATAGTTGTAATTTTTTAAATAGTAACTATAAAAATTCACTATTTAAAATAAAATGACTACATTTATTTTTAAAAATATTAAAAAAATATATAAATTTTTTATTTTAAACTCTAAAACAACAAAATACATAAAATAGAAGCACTTAACTTTATAAAATATAAAAAACTAAATGAAAAACCTAAAATAATGTACTAAAGTTTGCCAACAAATGTAGCGACAAGCTCTATTAGAGACTCCCAGTGAGCATCGACACGAGTTTTATTTCTTTGGATTGTGATGAAAATTTGCCGATTAATTTTAGTGCAAAGGTCACGACAAGCAGTCAAAATTTATTGTCTCTTCTCGTAGCGGTAGAGGAAATGCCTGTTGCGTCCAAACCTCAGTCCTCTATCACGCACAGGATAAATTCATTGTGTCGTAGCCATCAACAAGTCAGAAAATTCTGTCTTAAATAAACATGCTATGTTACGTGAGGTTGCAGTATTATTTATAATAGAAAAAAAAACTAAGTTGCCAATTCGGGTTTGGGGATAGATTCGGGTTTGAGAATCCGGTTCGTGGATTTGTGAAAAAAAAATCTCCCATTAGGATTCGTATGGGTTCGTGTATATATATATATATATATATATGCATTATATATACAAAAAATAAGAGAAATATACATAATTCTAAAACTAAATCATTTCATAGTATGAATCTATGATGCTTGATCATTGATCAATGCCAAATCTCAAAGATAAACATTTAAAATTTTAGTATACTTGATCATTGATCTATGTTCATGATTCTAAAGAAAATCAGCACATTGAATTACTGAATTACAAAATGAAAATTCAAAATATAGTTCATAAAGTTTGAAACATGATTCAATGTTCATCAATCATGAAAGTGTTCATCAATCATCAAATGGATTATCAAAAAAATCTGGATCAATGGGGTCTCCAACAGCTGTAAGTGGCCGATCAATATCATCATTGGAACCAAAAATGGTTCCACAAGCACTAGAGGGTATTGTAACTGTCTCATCATCATCCACATTAGCCAAAGCGGATCTAGCAAGATCCCGAATGGTCATATCCAAGTCAGCAGTATTGGGTGCTACATCCCAAAAGCTTCGTTGGCCCCTTCTTATATTTTGGATCTTTCCGTGCTAGGAGGCGCAAGTTGTTGTGAATATACACCAAGTCTTCTGCTTTTTTTTCAGCCAACCGGTTACGCTTGACTGAGTGAATAAAGGAGTAAGTACTCCAATTCCGCTCAGTGGCAGAATAGCTCACAACCTAGAGAGAAAACCAACAAAATTAAGAAAAATACAAGATAAATTCAAGAGTGTTAAGTGTTAAATTCTACAATGCAAGTGGCCAAAAAAAAAAGGAAAAAAACTTAAAAACTTACTTGTGATAGAATCATTATTGCAAGAGGTTGGAGGTACATATAATCTTGCCCATGAAGGTACCACCATTTAATAACATCTATTTTGCTTTGGTCATTGGCAGCAATAGAGTCGAGATCCTTTCTAGAGATAAACAATCCAAATTCATTCCTAACAATTACCCCAACTTCTGGATCGCGGAAGATTTTATTGAGTGCCCTCCTAGACCCCTTTGCAACCTCAGAATCTCTAAATAGTGGCACTCTACCTGGAAGGCGAAGTATGGATGCACTATAGTACCCGGGGGATAAAGAATATGCTAGGAGGTGCAAAGGTGTGGTCATCTTGTTCCAAAGATGATGAACAATTGCTTCCACCTTTTTGTAAAAGGTATCCTCGGGATCATTCTCTCTCCTGTGTATGACCTGGGATATCAAATGATGTTCATGTAAGTTATCATTATGTCAATTTAGAATCTAGATATCCCTCAATAAACAAAGATAGAGGAATGTATTGTAACACGATTTTTATCTCCTCCAACATAGTGTCCATGGAATCGTAGACATCCCCAAGGCATGGTTCATCAGTATCAACAAAGCGAAGCATTGACATGATTGGCTCGGTGAATTCCAAAACATACTCCACACGAACCCACCAATCATCATCGAGTATCATGGCCTTCACCTTTTGGGCCCTTGCTGTATTGGACTGCTTCCAAATGCCCCATTGGTTGCAAATGACCATCTGTGACAATGCCTCCTTTACCTTCACAAGTCGTCTCAAGACAATAGTGTGAGAGGCAAAATGAGTTTCAGCCACCTAAGAACATGTTAATAGTAAGTTAGTAACACATTTAAAATATGTAAACAACACAAAATATTTTATTCAATTATGCAAAACTAAATAAATTAAATATTTACCTTCAATAATTCCAATCTCGAATAAGTTCTGAAAATTGCTTGTGACATATGGTGATTTGTCACAAACATTTGAATCTCCTCACCCTCCTCATATATCTGTTTCACCCATTCTATATGGATGCCAATTGCTTTCATCACAAAATTGAGAGAATGGACGGTGCACGGTGTCCAAAAGATGTGATCATATCTAGCCTCTAAAAAAGCACCTGCAGCCCTGCAAACTTTTTCATTGTCTGTAATAACTTGGACAACATTGTCATGGCCCGTGAACTCTATGGAATCAATGAGAATCTTGGATATGAACTCTGCATCTTTTACTTCCCCTTCACAGTCAACCGCCCTCAAAAACATTGACCCCTTAGGGATTACAGCAATTACATTGATTAATGGACGGTTTTTGCAATCTTTCCATCCATCCGAAACAATAGACACACCCGATTGAATCCAAGAATCTCTTATTAGCTTTAGTTGGGCCTCTACTTTTTTTCTCTCATTATGTAATAAGGTGGTGCACACCTTTTCATATCCAGGGCCTTGGTAACCAGAAGGTGCATTATTTATTGCTTGCACCATCTCCCTCCAATAAGGTGATCTCACTAAGTTGAATG
>MU223519.1:3680367-3690605 GCA_018584345.1 Thuja plicata | reverse complement strand
TCCCTTGACCCCCATGGCCAAAAAAATGTAATTTTACTCGGGAGTAGGAGCTTCTATATTGTGACTTACAAAAATTAAATTTCCATATATACCCCCCACCTCCAGGAAATTGAGAAATTCGTGTAGCATGTCTCCATAAGGAGATCCTTTATCAATTCTAAAATTTTGAGATCTATCCCGACCCATTGAGCCTTGACTACTCATTGTATGATTGTTGCAATCTATAACAAAAATGGAAAAAAAACATACTTCAAAGCTTATACAAAAACTTGAAAAAAATTTAAAACTTTTCAAAAACTTAAAATAATCTATCAAAGATTCAAAAAACAAAAGAATATGGTTGAAATGCATACCTTAATCACTCAAATATGCTTTTTGGAAGGTATTTGTCACTCCACAATCAATCTCCTTTACAAAAGTTGCTATTTGTACAGCTGACAACCCCTTCTTATCTGGTCCTGGGCCCTCACACATGTTAATCCCTTGACCCCCATGGCCAAAAAAATGTAATTTTACTCGGGAGTAGGAGCTTCTATATTGTGACTTATAAAAATTAAATTTCCAAATATACCCCCCACCTCTAGGAAATTGAGAAATTTGTGTAGCGTGTCTCCATAAGGAGATCCTTTATCAATTCTAAAATTTTGAGACCTATCCCGACCCATTGAGCCTTGACTACTCATTGTATGATTGTTGCAATCTATAACAAAAATGGAAAAAAACATACTTCAAAGCTTATATAAAAACTAGAAAAAAATTTAAAACTTTTCAAAAACTTAAAATAATCTATCAAAGATTCAAAAAACAAAAGAATATGGTTGAAATGCATACCTTAATCACTCAAATATGCTTTTTGGAAGGCATTTGTCACTCCACAATCAATCTCCTTCGAATACAATCACCTCACCAAGAATGAGAGAGCAAAATGAGAGCAAAATAGAGAACAAATATGAAATGAAATGTATTTGGAGGCTCATAATAAGGGTCATTTTAGGGTTAGATGAAAAAATAAAAACACTTTTTAAGTGTTTTGGACCCACTTTTCTACTTAGCTAGCCGCGGGTCCCCAGGGATTCGTGCGGATCCGCGCGGGATCCTTGATCCTTGAGGATCCTCATTTGATTCGGCCCGGTTCGTGCTGGATCTGGGCAGGGTCCAGATTTGGACTTGTGAGTCCGTGGGGATCAGGATTCGTGCGGATCCGCACGGGATCCTTGAGGATCCTCACTTGATTCGGCCCGGTTCGTGCTGGATCCGGGCAAGGTCCGGATTTGGACCTGAGTCCATGGGGATTCGCGAGTCGCAGATCCAAACAGACCCACAGATCCAAATCTGGACCCTGCTCAGATCCAGCACGGACCAGGGGGCGAATCCGGACCCGGACCCGAATCCGAGGTCCAGGGCCCAAATCCGGCAACTCACAAAAAAACTATAAAAAGCCCTAAAGACGCTCTTTGAATTTTTTTTTGAATAATACTAAAGTTCATGCTTTTCTATAAGTTCACTGATTTCGAACTTGAAGCCAAAAATTCGGCGAACCTTGTGACATAGGTTGTAGCCACCAAGGTTCAACCCTCACAAGACCATTGTGATAACATACATTGTTCCCTTGCCATTCCACTGCATTGTGAACTTGCACGTATGGACTACTTGAGCTACCGAAGTTCAAACCTTACGAGACCATTGTGATAACAAACATTGTTCCCTTGCCATTCCATTGCATTGTGAACTCGCAAGTATGTGGACTACTTGTGTTAATATAGTACATTCATGCCAAGAGAATCACCGTGTTACGAGTAACCAATCAAATAAAAAAGTTCCATAGACGCAAAACTCATCAAAAGGTCACAGTGAATCATGAGAAATCACAAAGAAGCATTTTTGGCAATTTTTACCCAGCAAAAATGTGATTTTTTCGCAATAAATCAGCATGATTTTTTTAATTTTTGCCTATAAAAATAAAAAAGGTCAGAATCGTGAGTTATTCAAAGTTTTGGAAATTGAATGCCAAAATCGTCTGACTTCACTTTTTCGATTAATTTTTCTTTCATAAAATAGTTTTATCTATTTTCTTCAAATTTGCGTAGACTTTTTTTTTCTTGGTGGAGTAGAGTATTTTCGGGCAGGATTTGGTGATTTTGCAGCCGTAGATGGCAAACTTCAAGCTTTCAACAATTTTCAGACTATTGTTATTGTGATTTCATCCTTCAAGTAAATTTTTTTAAGGCAATTAATTGTTTTTTGCAAAAAAGGCCATAACCCTAATCCTAAATGCTGACGTTTTGGCATTTAGATTTACGAGAGTGGGGCCTCCTTTTAACAAAAACAATTCCCTAAAACCGTGTAAAACTAAACCTAAACAGTAAATTATTTTAGGTCTTCAGTTACCATTAAAAATACCCTAATCCTAAATCAAAATGTTGAATCTTTTTCAAGCATATACAATTAAATTTAGGCTTTTGTCACCAACAAAAAAATCTAACAGTCATGCTAAACACAATAATGATTTTTTTCAGTGTTATGGGTTGGGGTTAAATTTTTTTGTTAGCAAAAACAGCCTAACCCTACCTTAAACATTGAATTCTTTTAGTGCTTAGCATAAAGGTAAGAATTATTTTGTTGAAAAGAAAAACTTAAACCTAACCCTGCATGTTAACATTTTAGTGTTTTGAGTCTATGAAGTCTGGTTTGGCACCCTAGGGGCCTGGTCTAGGTCTGGGTCTGGTTCGATCTGGATCCGGTATGAACCGGGTCCAGGTCAGGCCCAAATTCGCCTGTGGGGCCGGACAGGCTTTGTGACCACAGGTTGTGGTTCGATGCCCGTTGAACCAGCTTCGAACCCGGGCGAACCACAAGAGACTTTGATCAAACCTAGAGCAAACCCGTCCAAAAAAGTGAAGCTTAAGTATTTTTTATTGCAAATTTTATAAAATTTTGAGATCCATAACCCTAAAAAGGTGTTTTAAACTGACTTGTGTTGGGTTTTATGGCTCATTTGGTGTGCAAATAGATTGTTTTCTCTTGAGGTGGAGCAAATAGGTGGATGAGCAAAAGCTTGATTGGGCAAGAGGGATTTGGAAGACTGATTTGTGAATCTTCATCAAGTATTTGTGTATCATTCCTACACCTTTGCAAGCTTCTAATGGGTTAATTGTCCATAAGACCTGCCTTTTTTCCATTCTCTAGTTTTTATTTTGAATATGTATAAAATATCTTGCCATAGGAACTACAATAGCATCTACCTCTTCCTCTGTCAGCAATAATGAACAACAAAGAATAGATCCAAATTCTGATTCTCCTTTGTGGAAGAAAGTTCATATTATAAGACCACTTCCAAAAGGTGGTGGATTCCATTGGAAATGTTGGGGTTGTGATGTAGAAAGGAATAGTTCATATTATCAGGTGGTAGGCTATTTGTGTGGATACCCTAGAAGAGGAGACAAAAAATGCCTTGGGAAAAAAAATGCACCTATACCAAATGAAATAGTATTAAAATATATAACGGAGCATGAAGAAGCAGAAGAGAGAAAAGCACGTAGACAAAATTTGCCCACTAAAAAAATTGAAGGGCATGCAGCCCCCATCTTCAAATATTGTGATAGAAGACCACCCCTTTTATACTATTGCAGTTGAGCATGAAACTGAAACTCAAGCACCCATTCCACGCAAACGAAAGGGACCTTTGGAAACTTCATTTCAAAATGAGAGTTGGGACATTGCCGGCCAAGATATAGCAAGATGCATATATGCAATGGGGTTGCCTTTAAGTGTCGTTTACTCCCCATATTGGAAGATGTTGAAAAGTGTCAATGAAGCTCAAGAGGGCATAAGGGCCCCGGTTATGAGAAAATACGCACTAGCTTGTTGGAAAGAGAGGTCAAGGCGGTTGAGGATAGGGGTATTGATTGTTTCATATGGGTGGAAAGATGCAAGAAATCGTCCCTTGATCAATGTCATAGCGATGTCCCATAAAGGGGCAATGTTTTTTAAATCTGTGGATTGTGAGGGGCAAGTAAAAGATGGGCAATTCATTGCTAATATTCTCATCTTTGTCATTGAGTCAATGGGACCTAGAAACGTTGTCCAAGTCATAACAGACAATGCAAAGAATGTAGAGCATCTAGTTTGTTGGTTGAAGAGCGATATCAGCATATCTTTTGGACAACTTGTGCAGTCCACTCACTCAATCTTATGCTACAAAAGATTGGGAACAAAATTGGGTAGATCAAAGAGGTGTATGCAGAGGCTAAGGGCATCTAGATGTTCATCACAAACCACCACATGACTCAACGAATTTTCAGATTATTCTCAAGTTTGGAGCTATTGAAGGTAAGTGAGCTTGAAATTGAAGTAGTAATTTAATTTTAAAAAATTAGTATTTTACATTCACTGATTTTCATAATTTGATTGTGTAATGTGTATTCTTTTTTAAAGTTTGTCTCTATTTAATAGTATTTTGCTCTAATTTCTATTACAGGTTGCTGAGACCTATTTTGCATCAAACTTAATCGTCTCGAGATGACTTGTAAAAGTGAAAGTGGCACTTTGCAATATGATCGGCAATAATTGGTCTATATGGAGGCAAAGCAACACTGAGAGGGCAACAAAAATTAAACAAAGGATACTGGATGACTCATGGTGGGAATGTGTGGAGTATCTCCTTCGCTTCACCGAGCCCATTATGAGCTTTCTTTGCTACACTGACATGGATAGGCCTTGCCTTGGAGAGGTGTATGATGGCACAGACTCTATGATTGAGAAGATGAAGAAAATCATAAATGACAAAGAGCAAGACCTGAGGAGACCTTCAAACAATCGCAAGCAATTGTTGTAGAATGATGGAACAAGATGACAACTCCTCTACATTTGCTTTCCTATGCATTGACACCAAAATATTATGGCAACCAATATCTTAATATGCTGGGAAGGCTTCCACCATATAGAGATTTAGAAGTGTCATATGGGTACAAGACAGCATTTGAAAGACTCTTCCCTGATGATGATATGCGAGATTTGATTACAGATGAGTTCATAGAGTTTGTGAATGCAAGAGGCCCAAGTAATGATGCTCTTCATCATCAGTTTAGGAAGGATGCTCATAGTTGGTGGTACCTCCATGGCCAACGATTCCAATTGCTGCAGTCCCTTGCAATCAAAATTATATCACAAGTTTTATTTTTAATTTTAAATTACTCTGTTTTCATAGGTTGCTAGTAATTTTATAACTTTAATAATTTTACTTTAATTGCTTACTTTGTTTGTCTTCATAGGTTGCTAGTTCATTTGCATTAGAAAGAAATTGAAGCACATATTCTTTCATCCCCTCAATAAAGCGCAATAGGTTGCAATCAAAAAGAGCGGAGAGCTTAGTATATGTGCATTCCAACTTGTGTCTCCTTTCCCAGAAGCAAAATGAATACAAAGAAGGGGAGACGAAGATGTGGGATATAAATGCAGAGCATACAGACTTGGATGCTTCTAGTTCTCAGCTTGCAATTGATGCATTGGATGACTTGGACAGCGATAATGTTATTGGTGCAGCTGATCCAATAGGCCTTGGCACTATTTGTTAATCAACTAATGTCATTGGCATTGAAGAAGAAGAAGAAATTATAAATCCATTAGCTGAATTTGAAACTCAAACAATGACACTTGAACTTGATGTTATGATTTATCATTTGACATTTTAATACTTTTATGTTGAACTTGAAATATATGATGCTATGATGGCATGATCATGATGCTATGATTACAAGTTTATGGTGTTTTTGCTGTTTAAATGATATTATGTGACATTCTAATCATAATTCATGCTTATATATATATATATATATATATATATATATATATATATATATATATATGTTTTTGTACAAACAAACCCAAACCCCATTTCAAAATTTTGTCGTACCGGCAAACCGGTTCTTCGAACCCGAACCTAAACCGACTACCTAGTTTTAGGTTAGAGAAAGTCAGCATTGAAGATTAGAATTAGGGTTTACTTTTAACTATTGTTTAATATGGTACATGTTTGACTTTATATTATTAAGTACTAACATTTACGATTCCAATATACTAAGTTGCAAAAAAAAATCCTTAAACCCCTCTATAGTGCACCAAACATAGTATACCTTGGGAAGTGATGCCATATAAGTAGATTTGACAGCCACTGAATTGGAATGATAAGGAGACAAATACTTTTCATTATACTTATCTTCTCTAACATTTCTTCTCTTTTTCTCTCTTCTTGAAGTTATTGTTTGAACAAAAATCCAACATATTATGCCATATAGATAATCATGCCTATGTGCTCTATATAGCCTTGTGAGTAGGTCTACCATTGGAGGAACCCAAGACTTTTCACATGCCATTTCTTTTTGAGCCATTCTACTCTCAAATACATCTTTCCACATACTATCACTCTTCCATGTACCTTCAAATGTATGCAAAGGTTTGGAATATTGAGAAAATTGCTTCTCTATACCATCACTTTGGTATATTGAGTAATCTGGCATATCAAAAGGCAAGTGTGGTAAGGTTGGTCCAATAAAGGCTTTTTCTAGGAGTGATATGGAAAAAGTTATAATCTCGGAACAAATAAAAGTTTACATTAACTTCTTTAAAGATTTGGTCATAATGCCACGCGAGACTTAGATTGGACATATTGTGCAATACCACTTCAAATGCCATGTGAAAAAACTTGAATATAGACTTCTTTGCAAGGAATTACAACAAGGCATGTTGTAATTCCTTGCAAAGAAGTCTATATTCAAGTTTTTTCAAGCACAAATGGCTTTTAAGATTAGGCCCAAAAAGCAAGGAAAAAAATACAAGTTCGTTCTAATTCTTCAAATGTTAGCAACTTAGCACCGATACTCTACATGAGGCACACCCACCACAACAATCTTTGAGTAAGTCCCAATAAACACCTAGTTTTAAAACAGATAGCCCAAACACAATTGGAGGGAATATTATTTCTTTATTTGCACCTCATATTTACTCAGGGACGCGTCCCCGGCCTAAATCGCCAAGTTTCTGGAATGGGGACATCCCCGGGATGTGGGGACGGCTTGGGGATGTCCCCACGCCATCCCCAAATTCCAGCAAAAAGTACGGAACGTCCCCGGGACTTGGGAACGGCTAGCAAAAATTTTGGGGGCAGATGGAAGTCCCAGGGAGGGCTGGGGGTGTCGTAGACATCCCCCGCGCGTCCCGGGGATGGCCATCCGTCCCAATGTTTAAAGGAAAAACTAAAATTAAAAAAAACAATAACAGCCAAAAAGGCTTCCATAGGTGGGGTCGTTTTGTGGGCCCCACCACCACACTTGCCCTAAAAGGCCAAAATCGTGGCTCTATATGGGCACATAAGCATTTTATTTTTTTTCAATGTGATGTCCATTGTTTTAGCAGCAGTCAGGGTTTTTTATTTTGTAGCAGCAGATGAGGTTTTCTTCATTGTCCAAGTGATTGTGCAAGGGTTTCAACTTCCTACATTGTGCAACAGGTAAGTGTGAAAGTTTATGCTTCCATTTTTCATTTTTTTACCAATATGAAAGCTTGAAAGTCTGATTTTTTTTATTTTTTTCATTGTCTCAGTTCATTGCATTCTTAAATCTCAAAACTAAGCACAATGAGCAGCAATGGGGATAGTAGTAGTGATGAAGAGCGTTTGGGGGGTGATAGTTTTAGTGTTGAAGCTAGTAGTGAGCAACAACAAACTGATAAATTTAAATGCCCTTCAACAATCATGAGCAAATATGCAAAGGGCCCCTTCAACAAAAAAAAAAACCTCTTCTCCAATATGTCACAACTAGGGCTGAAAAGAAAGAGAATGCAGGAGGGACTAGGGTATGGGATTGCCATATTTGCGAAGATGATTTTAGGGGCAGCTATACAAGGGTGAAGTCACACTTTTTAGGTATTGCATGCCATGGAGTTATAGCTTGTCCTAATTTGACTGATGAGGAAAAAATAGAATGTCAAAGATTGCACTTAGAGGCTGAAATGAGAGCACAAGGTATGTCAATGACATCACCTTTATCTACTGCAACTGCACACTCACAGTCATCTAGGCCTATGACATCGGCCATTGGTACTACTAGCAGCCCTGTTGAGACAAGAGGGACGAGGAAGATTAATAGTGGTGAGAAGGGATCATTGGAAAGTATGTTTAATGCACAAGCAAAGGAAAACGCAGAGTCATCCATTGGTAGATTCTTTTTTGCTAATGGTATCCCATTTCATGCGGCCCGTTCCACTTATTTCAAACAAATGGTCAAAGATATAATGACTATGAGTCCCTCATTCACACCCCTAGGTGATCTGTAAAATCCCTTTTCGATTATCCCAATTTCGAACAATTCTCGTTTTGCAAGTATACATTGAATAGTAATAATTCTGAATTTACTAAGAAATGTAGGAATAATTATTTTTAAAACTGAATAATGATAAGCAATACCAATGATTACTAACAGTCAATACGGTCCAAAAATGTGACGGATTACTCCAAACTCCTATGTATTGTTTATTTGCACACAGTCAAAGCATTTTGGGAAGCCATGAGTAGAATGCTACATCAGTTTGTAAATTCAATACAATTTATTACTAAATGTAGGTGTGCACTTGTATTTATTGGTGGTAGTCAATCCGGATTCAGCCTCTTTGTAATGTCCCCTAAAACAATGAAGGAGGAATAAATGAATGGTTTTAATTATTTAATATTTATAAGTGTAATATTAAATAATTCGTTATTTAATATGAATAAGTGCAATACTAAATAATTAAGGCACTTTTTGTTTTGAAGGCTTGTTATTTTAATAAAGCATTATTAACGACAAGTGTTAATAGATGCGAGTTAATTTATTTTAATAAAGAAGCATTATTAACGTCAAGTGTTAATAGATGCGGGTTAATAAGGTAGTTCCCTTACGGGAATTCCACCCATCCAATAAATTGGAAGCTTTGCGAAGGTGGGAGGACATGCTTGAGTTTTCCTTTAATATTGAAATGTGAATAAGACACAGCTTCCTCCTTTCGTCAGATCATCGACTGATCAAGTGGAGACCCAAACTTATCAACAGTGTGAAGAGAGTGCCACGCAATGAACGCTGGCTGTCCGTGTGCAGTGGGGAAGGCCGCTGAGAACCAGCCACGTCTATCATAAATCCTTTACCGCAGGGATTTACAGGTTGGAGAAGTGTCATTACCTCCGCGTGGATAGAAGTGCAGTGCAATCCGCACGTCGAGTGAATGATTGTGAAACAAGTAACAGGCGCATCATATTAGCATCGACTGGAGACAGTTCCGTATGGCAAGTTGTGGTTTCAGTGAGTCGGGCTTGGGTGGAGATAGAGGGACGATTTCCAAGACAGTTGTATGACATCGAGTCCAGTGGGAAGTTATTCAAACTGCCAGGTTGCGCATTTACTAAACAGGTGCCAAACTATTCTCAATTTGATACTGTAAACAATTTCGATTTGAACCCCAATAATTCTGGAAAGGTGGAATATCGTAATGTCTCACGAAAATGTGGAACTTGTTATTTAGCAAACTGTTGATTTGATATCCAGTAAATTGCTTCCGTAAATGTATTGTTGTATATAGAATGTGGGCTGTGTATTGCTCAAATTGTATAACATGTTGGAAAGCATAAAACAGAGAATTTATAGTGATTGAATTACTTCAGTAGTCGAGGATTTTACATGGTATCAGAGCTTTAATTTCTGCCTGCCTGTGGGGATTAGAGTTGGTGCAAATAGGGAAAAATGTTCTTCTAAATATGTCATCAGGCCACTACAATTTTCGAAAAACAAGAGAACGTCAAAACCGAAATCCGACCAGTTCCTTTAGTTCAACTCCTCACTTTGAAATTGAAGAAAGTCATACTGAGATAGACGAAGAAATAATTTTTGAATACACCAATAATATGGCAGAGCCAGAAAATAATAGGGACTTAATAGCAGCATTGATCAGAAGTCAACAAGATATGCAGAACAATATTAATACTATGACCAATCTGATGACACAATTCATGACTCAAAATTTAAACCAAAATCAGAATGAAGGTGGTAGGGATGAACGTTCAGTTAATAATCAGCCGGAACGTACAGCATCAGTCAGACCTTATATGCCAAATTTTACTCCACAAAATTTACATCCAGAACAAGAACCTACAGTTAGAGAAGTGCAAGATGAAATTTTGAATGATTGGGACTCAGCTGGGGCGGAATTTAGATCTC
>MU223519.1:3651953-3662293 GCA_018584345.1 Thuja plicata | reverse complement strand
AGATTGACGAGGATGAGACAGCACCAGGATTGGTTGGGGTTCCATTGGATGAGAGTACATTTCCAGTGCAGCATGATAGTGACAGTGACTCAGAGGACTCTGATTTTGATGCCATGTTGGCAGCAGACGAATAGGAGCAGCAGTGTGCTTCATTTTTATTTTCTATATTTTGAATTTTATGTTGAACTGTGAACATGATGATGAAACTTTATTGCAGCACCTAAGCCTTTGGGCAGTTTTAGTTTTACTTTTCTATGTTAAACTTATATTTTTGTTAGCATATGCATATTGACAATCCGACAATGAATTGAAATTTCAAATTTTCAGTTTTATGAACGCAAAATACTTAAATTTTAATGCATATTGACTCTTGAGTACTGAGTCGGTTACTATTTACTATGAGTATTTACTATATGGCATTGAAATGTTGTATGTTAAGGTTATATGATGTTTAAATGGCATGCATTGTCCATATTTTCATATGAATGTAATGTATACTTGCAAATTTCCTTATATATTTGAAAATTTCCCTATATTTACATAGTCGTCCCTTTTGTCGTCCCTATATTTACATAGCCGTCCCTTTTGCCATCCCCTGCCGTCCCCAAAATCGGCAAAAAAAATTGCCGTCCTGGAAACCCGTCCCCGTCCCCAAAACTTGGGGTAACACTGATTTAATGGGATTACAAACCACTTTGGAGAGTACAATATGGAGGAAGAAAATTCAACAAACATGCAAAATAGGCTATTGGGAATTTATAGTATGCCTTTAGCCTGTCATTCCATGTTTATGAGTCTCAATACAAGCAAGTTAGGGCATATGATACTGCAACTACAAGTTTCAAGTTCAAAGGCGCATCTTTCAAATCATTGAGAGGTTGATATGCTTAATGGTGCCATGAAAAGGCATTATGGATGTTATTACCAACCATTGATTAAATTGAGAAATGTTAAATGCGTCATAATGACAAATGCACAAAAAAATATAAGGAACCGAAATCTCATCAACTTGCATTGTTTACTATGAACTTGAAAAAATCTTTTTAAAATTTGTGGAAGCATCAAATAAGATCAAATCAGCAAGTGCATTATTCAACTTGTTTGAAGAAGTGGTCATAGATTTAGGGCCACCAAATGTTGCTCAAATTTATTATAAACAATGTCGTTACTTGCATTGTTGTCAGGAGACTCCAATAAACAAGCATCCCTCTACATTTTTTCTAGCCCATCATAATACACTATTTTGATCTAATCGTAGAGGACATTGGAAAACTTGAATGTGTTAAGGAGGGATTACAAAAGGCTCACCTTAGCATAAAGTTCATCTACAATCACACAACGATGTTGTATGATGCATACCTTGATAGAAGGCATGAAACTACTTCAACCAAGGATAACAAGACTTGCTATTCACTTTCTTGCATTGCAAACTCCTTGCCAACAAAAACTGTATTTGAAGCAACTATTCATTTCAAATCATGCATCAAGTCTACCTTCATCAATCAAATGGATGGCAAAATAATGAGAAACGACAAACTTTTTGCAAGTTTTTGGGATGAGGCACAAGAAGTTGTCAAATTTTCAAAACCTCTAATAACTTTTTTGACACTAGTGTATGGGGAGAAATCCCTCATGGCTGTTTGAATGAATGTGTGGATATGGTCAAAAAGGGGATGAAGGGTAGAAAGGAAAATAGTGGGGACAAGTACATGACACTGTGAGACATAATCAATAACAAATGATTTCATTGCCCTCTCTATGCCACTGGACACTCTTTGAATCCATCATTGCTCTATAACCCCTCATTTAGAGACAATGTTGAGGTCACGCAGGGCCTACTTGTGTATGGATAAAAACATATTTATGTAACAACATTAGCTACAATTAAGGCAGAATATTGAAGCAAGAAAATTTCCCTCAAGCATAGTTGTCATGCAAGGCATCAAGACCTTCAAACCTTGTAGACACCATAAACTTTTAACAATCTCTCTAGATTTTAGGCATGCACATTAAAGGTGTTAAGCTTCCAACAGATCTTATATGATAATGATCTCAAAATAAAGTGCTTTTCAGCATAATGGTGGGAATTTTGTAGGCAAGAAACCATAAAAAAAGTTATGGATGGCAAAGAATATTTGGAGCTAGCAACGCAATTTATCTGCATGTGAGCATATGTTGAGTGTTTTTTAAGATGTATTCCAAGAAATGCAAAACCAAACAGATTTTTGACTTCATGTATATTCACAACAATCTTCACCTAATGTTGAAGAAAGCTTGAGGTTTCAATTCAAAAATACCCACAATTGTAATTCTACATTGTAATAAATGCTTTGTTTCAATTACCAATTCTATTTTTTATATGGTAAAAATCAGGCGCCATTGAGGAAGAGCAACCAACCAACCTCGATGAGATTGATCCAGATTTTGAATTGGGTCACAAATGATTGTCCATTTTGTCAGGTGGATATTAATATCCTGAAAGAGGCCAGTGTTATTAGTAATGAGGTTAAAGGAAACAAGAGAGGCTTTGACCTTAGAGGTTCATCATCAAGACCTGCAGCTCTCTAACGTAACTCTCTTTATAGCAACAAAAGTGGTAGGCTATGTTCAATTTTTTTAATTTTGTCAATTGGATCGTAGATTGACTTTGTATTTAGATCGTAATTCAAAATTTGAAAACTATTAACACCTAGTTAGCATTTATGCACTGCAGTGTGCATTGTGAACATAATTAGCAATATGAACATAAATTATTCTATATTATAAAACACGTGGAATAAATTCTCACATTAATTTTCTCTCTATATCTGTGTGACTAAAATGACTTCAAATTTAAAAAAATTGCAAGTTTTTCCCATTTTTTTGGAAGCTCCATTTTTCCCCATTTTTTAAAAATCTCTTTTGGTTTGCTGATTTATTCCGGACAATGGTTTTTGATGCCATGGTACTGAAATAGTAAAAACAATTGATTCAGTCAGCTTGGCTAAGTAATTTTATGAAAGTTAACCCACATTAGTATAAAAGAGAGTAAGGAGATAAATCACTTCAAATCAAAACAGCATATATCTAATATGGCATAAAAGAATACCTGGATACCTCTCTGAAACAGCACCAGCTGTTAATGTAGGCCCAGTACTTGATCCTCCAGCTGCATCCTGCCATGCAATTACAACAAATACAAGTCTGAAAAAGATATACCTGAAACAAACCCCAGCCAAATTAAAGATATTTCACGACCAGATACAGAACAAGTTAAAACAAGCTACTTACAAGAGTTCTTGGAGGTAGGTTAGCAATTTGGGTTTGTTGATATTTCAAAATTGTCCAGTCAAAAATATAATCGCATTCAAATCCTGCAGGTTACAAGAGGAAGACTTATAATTTGAAGCATTTTTCTACAAGTCAACCACATACATAAGCTGGACAACATATAGCATAGAAGTTTCCCCAAAGGAAATGAGATTTTGTAAACTGTGTCAGAAATCCAAATGACGGCATACCTTCACGAATGAAAAGATCATGAAACATGCTTTTCAAGTATCCATAATCAGGCACATCCTCAAAGCGCAATCTCCGTACAAAATGACAGTAGTTTAAAAACACTGGGGGGTAAGACATGCACAGGACCTGGAAAACATTTACAAATTAAGAAAGGCTGATTGCTAACATAATAAGAATTATTAGTGCTGTATAGAGTTTCTTACTTCAAAGGTGGTTATTGTCTTTTTTTCACAGATTTTATCATACTTCTGCTTTTTGGTAACTGCTTTTAAACCCTGCCAGGGAAGGCTGCAAAACAAAATATCATTCAGTTAAATTCATAATTCATTAGAAAACCAAAGCCATAGCCTTTGTGGCTAAACAAAGTCAAATTGACATACCTTCCTCTCAAAAAATACATAAGTACAAATCCAAGGGACTCCAAATCATCTCTCCGGGTTTGCTCTGGCCATAGAATAATTAATGCAACAAATCAAATGAGAAATTCATACTAGATCCAATGAAGAATGACAGAAACATATAAGAATAGACAATTCTTCCAAATTTATAATTACAGATTTAAAAACCTAATGTGAAATATCAGTAAACAACATTACTAATAAGCCAATTTTTCAGTCCGCATAGAAAATTAATCATAAAATCAATAATGAAATAACTACACCTAGAAGACTTAACATACCAATCCCTAGGTGAGTATACATGCTTGCATATCGAGCAGTCCCAGTTAAATTTTTGTTTTCCCTGTATGACAAGTCTAATGGTTAGCTCAGAGTTTAAGGTTTCACACATCTTTATTAGTAATAGTTGACAATAAGTAATAGGAATAGGAAGAGCTGCTGACAAAACACAAACAATTTGATATATTTCATCAACAAATGCTATAAAGCATAACTGCACAATCCACTTAAACTTAATAGTGGCAAAGTGAATCAAGACTTAAATTCCACAGGCAGTTATTTAACAGTTCAAAGCAGTAGCATTTCACTTACACAGCATTGACACGGAAAAATGGAAGTGTAAATGGAATTCAACTACTAAGATTTAGAACATGAAATCCTCAACAAACTAAAAAATACTGAATATTAGTTAATATATGGAAATAACCACCAGCAAATTAAAAAATGCTGACATATTAGTAAAATATGGAAATAACTGTTATTGTTATTTCATGCCAAATATAGTGCATACATATAATTTGTTCAATGTTGCCAATTACTCTCAAATTCTCAATAAAATTTAATAAAAAATACTAGGTTGCCAGTATATCCCCTGCAGTAAAATCTCCCCAATTAGGGATGATCAACATTTCAATTTAATTTTCATGTCTTCTAGGTTTGTGGCTTCACTGTTGGACCTAAAGGAGCCAAAAGAGTGGGTGTAGGCCCTCTCACAGGACATGATCAAGAAGGAGATTCTGGGGAGTTTAGAAGAAGTGGTAAGAGGTGGCCACATTGGGGGTTCTTATTCCTACACTAGGAGACATCCGAAGGTTTCTTGACCCTGGAGCAGCTGTGCCATGGCTCTCATTCCTCTACAACTTCAGCACCAACACACTCCTGCAGAACAGGAACAAAGCAGCAAAGGGCTGTTCCTTCCTCAAGGGTTAACGTAGAGTTAGAAATCAAGCGTATAATTTATAGCAGATAGGAATGTGGTAAGAAACCTGTCAGACTTTTGATGACTCCTGACATAACAGCAATATGTGGTAGCATATAGTCCAGGTAGTAGAAATACTAGGTATGGAAAGGCCAGATTTTGTAAAGGCAGGAGCCTGAAATATAAATTTCATTTTTATTAATATATACAGCAGCCCTGAGCTGCAGTTTACTGATAAAAAAAATATTTCAGTTTGATTTCACTCCACTTGGATCTAATTTCAAATCAGGTCAATCTTAACAATTAATAAGCTTAACAAAATATGCATAAATGAATTGTAACCCTGGAAAACAAACAAAAATTTGCAATAAATATTAGTCCACTTATTACAGCAGAAGACCACACTTACAGTCAATTAAGTTGCCAAAACAAAAAACCACACTTACAGTCAATTCAGTTGCCAAAACAATAACAGCTATATTATTATCAAAAATATAACAAATTCACAGAAAATGGATGCTATAGAAACCACCACCGAAACACAGTTCCTAGGCACTAAGAGAATGTTGACAGGGGGTGTTTGTTGTTAATTATTGAACAATTTAAAATGACAGTAAAAAAAGCAGAGTATACTGTAAAACAGAATAAAGAAAATAGGCAAAATGTATTATATGCACAGAGATAATAACAAAGAGGAGTATGCAGCACTTTTTACTGCTATTTTTCTACACACAGACTAGTGGGGGAGGCTGCAGTATTTATAGACAGAATGCAGACCTCTAGAAGTTTCTGATCTTTACGGTGGAGAGAAATCTGGAAGAGAAGAAGTTTCTTGAGCTTTCCAATCAGCTCTGGAACATACAATAAATGCTTACCAACTTAGCACTGTACAATAAACATTATTTATTTCAACATTAATGTTGCAGTGTTGATGTGGCAGAGTTTGTTGTTGCAGAGTTAATGATGGTGTTGCTGTTGCAGTATTCTGTATAGTTGTCTTTGATGGCAAATTGTTGATGTTGATGTTGATATAGTATGGTTGTCATTGATGGCAACATATTTCTTTGGTGTTTGGTATTGTGCTCAGTATTCCTGTTATGTTGATGTGGTTTTGAGGTTCTATTGATCTGGAGGCTGGTGCTCCGGAAAATGTGTTCCGGTGGTGTATTCTGTGATGTTCGTATTTGTCAGTGGTCCAGAATTCTCTGCTGTTTCGTATATGGTTTGAGGCAGTATGGTTTCGTTGCTTTTCTGTTTTGGGTTGTGTTGATGTGGTCCGGAGGCATAATTGCTAACATGTTATTTTTTATTGGGATCCAGTTATTGTGGCATTTGGGTAAAGTGCTATTTGGTCGAGGCAGTGTGTGTGGTGTGGTCCACTTTTAATTCCTCCCCACCGTGGGAATGCTTAATCTGCAATGACAAATGATCAAGATATCCGATCTGTTTGAGGAATAATTTCATAAAACCACATGATGTCACAAATCTTTCACTTGGGTATAAATAGGTAAATGAAAGCTCATTTTCCCTCCAAAATATATATTCAAATCTTCTTTTTCTCTTAAAGGAGCCCCACACACACACAAACTTGCTGACAACACTTAAAGCCTAAAGTAATAAATACTAATTAAAAAGACAAACTGTAAAAGGTTTTTAGAAGGGGTAACCCTCTCAAGACTTTGTGCCACAATGTGGAGATTTAATAGCTGGATATTTCATATTTGCTTGTAGCACCTTCAGCCATTAAGAATTGAGGTCCACTATTGAAAATATTGGAGGGATCATGCAATCATGCATGCCCAAGATTATCTTTTCTAATGATTTTAGTTTTCTGTCTGATTTTAGTTGTGTAGGTTCTCTTGGTGTGCTTCGTTTCTTTTTTTCTCACGCATGGTCACTCTGCTGGGTATAGCCGATTGCTTCTGGAAGGGCTGAAGCACCTGCATAACAGCCTTCCTAAAGCTATGTCTACCTGTGGCTGGGAATTATTCATTTCCTTCCTTCCAGTGCCTGCTTGTGGGGTCATGATACTCAATGCTGCATCAGTTTCATGTTGCCTTGCTAGGCCATTGAAATTCCTGCCTTATTATTTTTTTTGCCTAGTCTTGGTCTTTTACGCAACAGTTGTTACTTGATACTGGACATGGGCAATATAGACACAGTGGTCTTACCTGGGCAGTTACATGCCAAAAACAGACTTGGATGGCTGTGACAGTTATAAACTTTACTAGCTTCTGGTAGTTCAGTCTAGCGCTTACCTCATTTTAACAGGCACAAATTTCTATGTATGGTTCTGACAGTGAGACCTACAAGGCTACAACTATTAGCAAATTTGAGGGCCTTAGGCTGGCGGCTTGTCAGTTATCCATCAACAACCAGACAGGCACCTTAACTGCCTGTTATTCCTTAAACCTTGAAGGGGCTTCCTTTCCTCATTATTTTCCAGGCCACACTGGATGCTGAATAAGTTTTCAACTCCAGGACACGGCACAAATTTTCATTCTGATCAGCAACAACGTACAGGGGAGATGACCTCAAAACAGGGGATATACAGCACAATTGAACTTGGGATATTTCCAAGTCAAGGATTTACATTGAATTATTCCACTCAGGCTGTGTGACTGTTGGTGATAGTTGATCTACTGAGTTTTCTATCTGCATCTTCTGGGACATGTTTGAAGGTTGTGTAAACTTGATTTTTTTCTTTCTGTGTCTATATAATGCTGAGTCCCTTGGTCCGACCATCTGTACCAGGGCAATTGATGTTAAAATACTTAAGCACTGTTATTTGATTTACCACTCTTGTTAACTGAGAACGTGTACGAGTATGAAGAAAGCTTCTTGGGCTCACCACCTGACTTTAGGCCCCCACCCATGTCTGCATTAGATGGCCACCATTGTTGTTGTGCAGAAGGGCAATGCGAGCACCTTTTGCCACATGTAATCATGTGGGGTGATTATGTTAGTTCAGATTTATGCCTTTCAAAAATAGTTTTTTAAATGACTCACAATGCCCAGAATTGAAAGACAAAACTGAAACCAACAGTTGGAGATATTTCCACTGAATGGATAATCCTCCACTGAATTTTAGAGGTAGAGCTCCCTCTTATGATTTAATTTTGATTTTATGGATATGCTTTTAACCAGAAAATAGAAACGGTAATTTAACATCCGGGCATAACTATACAATAGATGCAAAGAAAGATTTCAGGCAATATTTTAGAGGTGATTTGACACAAAGTTCAATTCATCCATGGTGTAATATGAAAAGACAGGAAGAATCCTCCTCAACACAGAACGCAAAGTTTCCAATATGAAAACATGATAACCATTTTGAGTAGGCAAATTTCAGAGTAAGGGAGAATATGACAAATACGCAGCTTTGAACATATGCATTCCCATTCAAGATAATTGCAGAGAAATTCATAACACAAAGTTAAATTTACTTCCACTACCAAAAATAGCTACATTTCAAAATTAATCCCTCTATCATCTATTTCTTTATCCACTCTCTAAAACAAGAGAAAACCCTCCCAAAAAAAGTCCCTCTTATCTTGGCCTCTAAGGCCTATATATACAAAAAGAGCCAAAACTGTTTCAATTACGAAAGTAACGGTCTTGAAAATGACTGGTATCAAGAAAGGAATTTTAAAACGGAAACAGTTATACCAACTCAAAAATTACTAAGATTCCATTCATGATAAAATAAGAAAAATAAATGCTCCTAAAGTGCAGGAGCTCCTTCAACCTCCAATCGAATTTCCATGAAAAGCTAGTGAATCTTGACGCGTTCTTTCTCTTCCTCCGAGACAAATTACTCTGCGATACTCTACATAACTAGTCATCTCTTTCCATGCGACATGATGTAAGTCAAATATGATGTCAAGCTGGTCTGACTCAAGCCAATTCAAGTTCGGTCCACTCTTCTACAATCGTTGGAAGCACCATTCTGAGGACTGGTTGATCGGTTTTAGGAAGGAATGAACTCGAAAATACCACCACCTTTCTTGATAAACAAGCTTTTAAACTCATTTAATTTCAACGGCAAACGATAGTAATTTTCGTTTGGAAAAACATGTTGCCACCTCAGTAAATTCATTCCGTTACACTTCAGCATTTAAGGAACTGTACCATGTCAGATTTGAAGAGATTTGCATGAAAAGACGAGCCTTGCAACTTGGTCGGGAGTAAATGAAATTACCACCTAGACATATCGGAGGATCTGGTGATTTTTGAACTTTGGAAACTTTACACCTTCGGCAATTGGGATGAGAAGGCCCGACATCCCAATAGAGCACCTTCAATGTCAGGGAATCGCAGGAAACTGGAAATTTGGAACTCGGTTCAAAGTTGCCAAATACCCGATATATGTTGAGTCGAAGGGTCGCCTAATATAAGAGTTGTGGAACAATATTGTTGTTTTTTGTCATTTGATGCTTCTCGATTTGCCATTTGTGTTGTGTTCTGCCATGACAGATTCCTTTCTAGAAAATGCTTATGCTAAGGATGAGCTGTCGGATGATTCTGAGTTTTTTGTCTTTTTGTGTGTCTCTGCTCTTTAGCGTAACTGCTATCTGGACAGATGTAACAGCAGCGGTTACAACAGCACCCAGCAGGTTCATAAATGACAGCAGCAGTTACAACAGCAGCGGTTACAGCTATCTAGACTTCAACAGGTGTCGAAACACTTGAAGAAAGTTTAAAAAAACGTGTTGGAATTTTTCGAGAATGAGTGAGCATTCTGAGTCGTTTTTGGTGGGATCAGTTGTAACCGCCAAACAACTATTTCCGTCTCCCAAAAATAGTTCGAAGTCTGTCACTTCTTTCAGCAGCATCTTAAACAATAAAGAAGTTGAATCATTTTGAGGTAGTGCTAGAAACAATATAACATGCGTCGCAGGGTTTAAAAAAAATTAACTATGTAAAACGTTAGTTGCTGTGTATCCAAATGTGTGCAGATATTTTATGGCAGTTTATGGAGTTTTAAAAATGGACGTCTCTGCAAGGGATAAGTTTTGCGAATATCAGTTATAACAGGGATGTCCGAATGACTTCACCAGTGGCATGAATATCGGGGTGTGTGTTTTGAGAAGATGATTTATAATTCTTTGTATCTGTCCACTTGAGACTTCAGTTTGGTTGCAGCTTTAAAGTTCTATAATAATCTTGTTGTGTGAGAGCTTTGTGCGAAGGAAAGTTGTAAGATTTCTGAACGTCTTTACATTTTCCGTGAAGACATAGAT
>MU223519.1:3632833-3646414 GCA_018584345.1 Thuja plicata | reverse complement strand
TTGAAGAAAGTTTAAAAAAACGTGTTGGAATTTTTCGAGAATGAGTGAGCATTCTGAGTCGTTTTTGGTGGGATCAGTTGTAACCGCCAAACAACTATTTCCGTCTCCCAAAAATAGTTCGAAGTCTATCACTTCTTTCAACAGCATCTTAAACAGTAAAGAAGTTGAATCGTTTTTAGGCAGTGCTAGAAACAATATAACATGCGTCGCAGGTTTTAAAAAAAATTAACTGTGTAAAACGTTAGTTGCTGTGTATCCAGATGTGTGCAGATATTTTATGGCAATTTATGGAGTTTTAAAAATGGACATCTTTGCAAGGGATAAGTTTTGCGAATATTGGTTATAACAGGGATGTCCGAATGACTTCACCAGTGGCATGAATATCAGGGTGTGTGTTTTGAGAAGATGATTTATAATTCTTTGTATCTGTCCACTTGAGACTTCAGTTTGGTTGCAGCTTTAAAGTTCTGTAATAATCTTGTTGTGTGAGAGCTTTGTGCGAAGGAAAGTTGTAAGATTTCTGAATGTCTTTACATTTTCCGTGAAGACATAGATCCTATCTTAGTTCTGTATTTTTCATATCACCTACAAACAAAAGGTTGTTGCCTTTTAAGACAGGTTGGAGCCTATTCTATTATAAGTCTGTGAAGAGTTGTAGCTCTTGGATGTAAAGGGTTGTTGCTCATTTGAGATTAGTGATGCCGTGGTTTTTTCCCGTCTTGGCTTTCCACGAGATAATTTTGCGTGTCCTGTCTTCTTTGTTGTGTGCTTGATAATTCCTGCTTCTCCTTTTATTCAAGTTTGTGTTTTATACTGATTCACCCCCTCCCCCTCTCAGTATTGTGCGTTTTTCAAATATAAAGGATTTTCATTTTTCCATGCTTCAATGAAAACTCGATAACTCGACTTAACATAGGTACTTAGGACTTGTGAATTGCCAATAGGATTGTCATTAGTGAAGCAGGTTTGAAAGTTCAAAATTGGTGGGTTTCAAACTTAAGGTAACAACGGGCTCTGAATGGGGACGAGGATTGGAAGGACGAAGGAATCCAAAACCCTGAACAAAGATCAGAAGGAATCCAAAACCTTGAACAAAGATCAGAATGAAGACTAGTGCCTTGTCCATTGGGCTACGGAGTCAAAAGAATAGCAGAGGACGGGAAGCTGCTTGCAGAGGGGCGGAGGGGAACAAGGCACACCAAAATTGACTAAACTTATGACACATCAAAAACTCTTATTTACAAAAAGATAGGGCAAGCAGCCCATACCTCCAGAAATACTCCAAGTTGCTCATGCGAAACCAATGATAGGCTGGGAGAAATATCTGTCGGTGCGGAAAAGAGATGTATGTTCATGTAGTGCCTACAAACTCAGAAACAACATGCAGGTCTAATGAAGACTCGCTAGGTATAAAAAGCCCTAGTGAATCATCATGCAACCAAAGAGCCATTTTTCATCATAGATCTCTGAATTACAGCCTATTTCTCTGCCGGCTTCATGTATGACCTCTGTGAAATAGTCTGGTTCAGCATGAGTTATGCCCTTATTTATTTTACCAGGACTTGGAACAGGAATTTCAAAAGCCAAACCTTCTTCTTTTGTACTACCAGATAGATCAATATCCACACATGTAACTGTTGACTGCAACTTCTAAAGATTATATTCTTCAAACATGGGATCAAATTTAATGGTTGAAGACTCCTCTCCTTTAACACAGATAAAACCATCACTGAAAATACAATGCATTTTACCCATACTTTCATTAAATTCTACGATCACATCGTCATATTCTTTAATCTTATCTTTATCAATTTAACCATCAACATAAGAAGAAAGGAACTGAACTGGAACCTTCTGAAACTGCATGTCATCTTCTTCAGGCAAGGAATTAAAAGAGCACATTACCTCCTTTGATAATTATTTTTCTCCACCTCCTTGGCCAAGGGAATTGAAAGAAGATCGTTCAAGTTGTACCACATAGAGACCTGATTGATTGATTTCTTCCATATCTACTAGATTTTCAATTTTTCTTTCAACTTCAATAGACATCAAGTCGGTGTCATCAAAAACAAAAGCTTCCATCTCCGAACCATAATTTCTTTTTTGCTCTTTTCATGATAGTCAACGATTGGTGGATCTCTTGTTTAAGATCCTAGAGTTGGAAATATCTTTGATGCACACTTTCTAACAACCATGTAGACCTATAATCTTCAGTTGGACTTAACTATTTCCTCTTAGCCTCACAAATACTTTGTCTAAAAGCATCCCAAAATAAATGAAGAATCTGGTCATCTTCAATTATTATTCCTTGAAAAGTTGGTGCAGTTCTTTTTTTGACTTGATTTCTTGGCTGAGCCAACTTTTCAAGAAATAATTTTTCTTGAAAAACGAGCTTTTAAACTCATTTAATTTTGACAACATATGATAGTAATTCTCATTTGGAAAAACGTGTTGCCACCTCAGTCAATTCATTCTGTTACACTTCAGCATTTAAGTAATTGTACCATGTCAGATTTGAAGAGATTTGCATGAAAAGACGAGCCTTGCAACTTGGTCGGGAGTAAATGGAACTACCGCCTAAAACATATCGAAGGATTAGGTGATTTTTGAACTTGGGAAACTTTACACCTTCGGCAATTGGGATGAGATGACACGACATCCCGATAGAGCGCCTTTAATGTCAGGGGATCGCAGGAAACTCGAAAATTTCGAACTCTGTTCAAAGTTGCCAAATGCCTAATAGTATGCTAAGTCGGAGGATCGCCTAACATAACAATTGTGGGACGATGTCGGGGATTTTCATTTTTACTTCGATGGAAACTCGATAACCCGACTTAACATAGGTACTTAGGATTTATGAATTGCCGATAGGATTAGTGAAGCAGGTTTGAAAGTTCAAAATTGGTGGGTTTCAAACTTAGGGTAACAGATTAGAAAGGTGCTTTGGACAGCACTGCTTTGGACAAGCACAATACTGGAGCCACCTGCATTGAAACAAAGAAGCATAGCCACTTACACTGCACCAAACATTGTCAGTTTTCAACAGATTTCTTTTTCATTTTCTGATTAGAAAAAGTAAATTGTGCTCTTTAACACTTGCTACAATACTTTCTGTTGCACAAATCATATGAAATTAATGGAGTTTTTGGACAAATATTAGGTTTTGAATAGTATTTGCCATGTTTGAATTTGTTTAAAATGTGATGGGCTCTAAGATTTAGGTCTCAATCTTCAGCTTCTTGGTTCCATGACAGTTGAGAAAATGAACAGACAGCACAAAGCACAGACCCAGTTTTCATCAAGAAGAATAAACAGACAAAACATCTTTGATTACCTGTACGGAATATGACGATGAGTGATTGGATCCCGAAACTTCTTTGCTAGCCCAAAATCAATCATATATACCTTCAAAATAAGTAAAACTAGGTTTATCTCGAGGCATAAACATTGACAACAGAACCAACACGTAGATTTATAAACACAGTAACAAAGGCAGAAGATTATTTTTCTCAAACACAAAAAAAAGATGTACCTGGCTTGCCTTCTTCCCAACACCCATGAGAAAGTTATCAGGCTTAATGTCCCGGTGAATAAAGCACTTTGAATGCAAAAACTCTAACCTATTCAACTGAAAAATACTGCATATGCATCGGTACTTCCAACAACAACAACAACAACAAAGAACAAAATATTTGAAATTGCAACATAGAAGACAATGGGCATGCATACCATCTGCTCTGCAAGCATGAGTACAGTTTTAAGAGAAAACTTCCTATTGCAAAAGTTAAAGAGATCTTCAAGACTCGGCCCCAACAAGTCCATTACAAGAACATTGTAATCTCCTTCAACACCGAACCATCTTATATTTGCAATTCCAGCTGCAATGTAGCAAAGGAAAAAAAACATCCATCAGCAATATTAATGAAAATCTTAAATATAAGAAGCTGCCAAAAAGAACTGGAATTCCTTACGTCCTCCCATTAGAAGCTTGTAAACCTTAGTTTCGTATAAAAGCTGAGGGTGTTTGGTCTTCACATTTTCCTGGAGAAGCAAAGTGGCTGTATTAGAGACCAACAATAGCCCACCTCGAAATCATAACATTCTGAAGCTTAGCAGAATGCCTCAGGAAGCTATTCCCTTCTCCAGTCATTTAGAAATTGATTGAGCATGTCTTTTGTGGAAAAGTAAAACCCCTAGCTACTATAGATCCTAAATATAAAAACCAACAATCAAAATCCTAAACTGCTCCAAATAGCCTGCAACAATGATTTCACTTTAAATACCATGCACTTAAGTCTGTCTCTACTTTTACAGTGAAAGCCAAGCATTTCAGACCCATATATAGCCCTTCTTCAAGTAACCCTGTACTCTAACATGAAAAGGGCAATGCATAGTCATTCCCCACATCTTCTAGTGACTAGCAAAACCAAACTATTTTCTAATTCGAATGATAAATAATAATATAATTATTGTATCAGCTATAAAAAGGTTCAGATATAGTTTAATTACATTGTTGTTGAAGAAAAAGTATAGTGGTTCAATAGCTATAGTATTTGGTCAGTAATGCGGCTTGCTTTCAGTATTATCTATAACAATAACAAAAGGGACAGCTGAATGGGATAACAGCAATTCTATACTAAAAAGTACAAACAAGAAAAACTAGTCAAGAGCCACACAGAAACATTCTTGGATGTGCCATGATTGAGTGTGATTACCAAAAGGACAATAAGAAGTTATAGCCTTTGTTGATGTTTTGTAGCTTCTGTCGGATAAATCCTATGAGATTATTGAATATATATATATATATATATATATATATATATTATGTGAGATATAATATATATCTAAAATACTATTAGGAGAAATTAATATAATAATGATTCAAAGATATTATATGTATGTATATATATATATATACATATATATTTATGCAGTTACATAATCAATTGTCATTATATTAATCACATAATAATGAATAGACATGTTCCATGAAGGGACATGTCTCTCCTTGCCTCATTCTCAATATAAATGAAAGAGAGATTGTTGCATTTGAAACACACAAAATATAGAGAGCGCTATTATATTTGCAGCTATCCTAAAACTTAACATGGTAGCAGAGCCAGACTGCAAATGTAAGAGAGTAGTTTGTTGATAGTGAATGTGTGATTGTCTCAGAAAATACAATCTCAGTATGAGGACCATATCTCACAACTAAACCGTTGGATTTTTCTGCATTTTGGATATGTTGGTGATAAACAAATTGTGAAGAATTCCACCAGAGCAATTGGATAGAAAGGGTCGGGTTCAAAAGTTATGACCAACTATGTACAGGTCTATGTGAAATCCAGTGAGTGAAGTTGTGTTGCAGACTTTTGTCCACACCAAGTGCAAAGAATACGGTCGAGTGAATTGTAGCAGAGCGTTAAGAAGCCAAAGGAGTGCTTGAAGTGTTTAGTAAGAGGTTGAGGACAATGAATTTGCAAAGTATACACAACGATTTCTATAATGATTAGTTAGACCTTGTAGCGGCTTTCATTAAAGAGATATATTAATTTGTTATGATTGTGGTCAAGCATTAACAAAGAAGCGCGTATTCAAAGAAGGGTGTCCCTTTCTAGAAAGCAAGCATTAATTATAGTGTCACCTCTATTGGAGCAATCAAGTCATTTCACAAGAAGACATGAGAATTGTTCAACGATATAAGAGTGGGAATTTTACATTGTGGGTGGAATAATAACCAATGTTACATTCCCATTTGAACCATCCTTAGTGGGGAGATGATTCAAAGGGGGGATGTCTCTCAAATAATCTGAGAAGGTGTTTTCTGATTTGATGTATATGTACCTTCATTGAAGCAACTTGTATCAAAGATGTTGATGCACAGATAAGTATTTATTATCCTTGAGTATTACATTTATCTACTCTTTGTAGTCTCTCTCTTATCTGTATTTCTATATGTGCTATAAGAGCTATTTGCCTTGATCTTTTCTGGGGATGCTCTTGCAGGAAAAGAAGATTGATATCAGATTCAGAGGGAGTTATGGTGAATATCATGAGACTTAATATTCTTGGTCAGACCATATCTCTGATATCATATTGATGTGATATCTAAAATACCTTCTGAGTTATGGTGAATATCATGAGACTTGATATTCTTGGTCAGACCATATCTCTGATATCATATTGAGGTGATATCTAAAGTATTTTTTGAGTTATGGTGAATATCATGAGACTTGATATTCTTGGTCAGACCATATCTCTGATATCATATTGAGGTGATATCTAAAATATTTTGAGTTATGGGGAATATCGTGAGACTTGATATTCTTGGTCAAACCATATCTCTTGATATCACGATGAGGTGATATCTTCTCTTAAAAGTAATGGATCTTTTGCAGTGTACCCCGGGGACACGTCCCCCCCCCCCAAAATCCCCAACGTCCCCGAGACAGGGATGCACTGGGGACGGGGGGACGCTGTTCTCGTGTTTCCGGCGGCGCCACCCTTCCGCCGTTGTTCTGTCGGAGACGCGGGGATGTCCCGGCGTCCCCCTTCGGAGACAAGGAGAAGCAAAAGAGTCCCCAAAGGAGACAGGGGACGCAAAAAAGACCCCGAAGAGGCCTCCTTCACTACATTTTGGGCCTTGGCATTTTGATTTTGTAGCTTGTACTTGTTTTGATATTCATATCATGGTACTCGATGTAATCATCTGATTTTTATGATTAGATAGTGATAATCAATGCTCATAATTTTGATATATCATATCTATTATAAATTTATATAATAGAAGTTTAGAACTCTTCCATTTGCTGATTCAACTATTTATAATTCTATTGTTCAAACTTCAATGTTCAATGTTCAAGTATTTACTTTTAGTAATTCTAGTTTACTATTTTATAGTTACCGACAATTGTTTAACATCTTTATGTCTTATATTGTTATACATCTTTTCATAACTAGCATTTTAAGTACCACATGTTTAGTAACTAGCACTTTTCCATAAAACATATTAACTTCAAAGAATAAGTGATGGTTGCAATGAACAAATTTTTCAATTTCACTTACGCAAACCCCAACTAGACCAAAAAGGAGTCATAGAACTCTTCATAGACACATAACCTATTAACTTCAAAATAAAAAGTGATAGTTGCAAATAAGTGTTATAAAACTTGATAGTTTGGTATTAAACAACGAAGATCAAGTCTCCTTAAATAGGAAGTACAAGACGATGTTTTTAAATGAAACAATCGTTGACTAAATACAAAACTAGAAACTAACTAATACAACTAATCTCACAAAAGATGACCATTAGAAATATTACATTATTATTCTAATACCATCCCTTAATAGTCATCATAATAACTACAGAAAAGGCATAGAAGGCTGCCCCCATCTCTTCAGAAAACTATACGATATGAGCCGGAATTATAATTTACAATACATTATTTTTTTTTTTCGGTAATATAATTTTTATTGATATAGAAGATATAAAATCAGAAGTTACAAAAACCAAAGATAATCCCTATACAGGGTATATATGCTCTTCCTAGCTCTAACCACTACCTCCCCATTAACAAGGCTTACAAAAATTTACAAATATAAACACCCCAACTAGCACCAAAACAAAAATACCCATACAACTATAAAAATTGATGCCCATCCTTGCCAAAACAGGGCAATCCCACAATCCAAACTATCTACAATTACAACCAACCTTTCCCTGAAAACTAGACTCCTTTAAAAACAATGCCCTTTGCAATCAAAATAGGACATCCATTACCAAAAAGCCCTTTACTGCCAAGACAAGGCATACCTCAAGACCCGAACAGAGAAGATTTCATACCTATTTAAAACACAAAAAAACTAAACCAATAATGAGATTTTGGGCTTACTCAATCTTCTTCCATACCGTTGGCCCCTTGAACTGCTTCTCTGCAGCTACGACCACAAATTTTCCTTTGTTCTTGGTCATCATTCCTTAAAGAATCTCCCTTTCCCTCTTCCTCTTCTCCGCTTCCCTAGCTTGGATATGGCCCTTCAGTAATTCCCGCCCGTCACGAGCCTTGTCACGCTGATGTTCCATGTTTGAATTGACGCTCCAGACCAAAAAGGATTGATAATCTTGCCCATGTTCTCTCACCATGCGCCAATCTCCCTCAATGGCTCTAAATCCTTTTCCCAGTTCAGCTACTGCGACAATGGGGATGAGCCCCCCAACCATTCTGGCTTTACAAAAGCTTTCAAAACCCACACGGCTTCCTCCTTGGATCCCATCTCTAGCGCCCAAGCCAACATCATGGAAGCTATGTCAATATTCGACCTGTATCTCTACTCCGGATTCAAGTATTCCTCACCCAAAAGAAGGTAGATACTCTACCAATTCAGGGGATTATAAATGAAGAAGATCCTCTTCAATCTCTTCCCAATTATCTTCCCTAGTAAGCATTGTTGTTGTCTTGCAGTGCGCAAGGTAAAATTTGCTTCCATTTCTACTGTACAAACCAAGCCTACTTCACAGATGGAAAAAAAATACAAATGCCAGCCAAACATACCTATATCCAAGGATTTAATGGCATCTCCGCCACCTTCTCGCATGTTCCACTTAACTTCCTCTAGACGCTTCGCCAAATTGAGTACCGAGGTACTCCATGTGGCATACACGTATGCCTTGAATGAGGGAGTCGTCTAATCATTATACGCTCTCATTAATAAACAGCCTCCAATCTCCCATATATACACATTATTGTCATCAATAATAAAACCAATTCTTTACAAATAATAATTAACGTCGGCTCTGCATTAATATGGGTTGAAGATTACTCCCACTCAAACACCTTTAAATTTAGTAGAGACCTCTTTTTATAATAACTTCTAATTTTTAGCCCCTCTGAAATATACAAGGCTTTTTCTAAGGTATGAAACTCCACCCCCTCAATTTAGTAACCACCAATCATGCATCTAAAGTCAGTTCCTTACTATCCACATCCTGGAAATCCTCCATCCATTCACCCCTCGATGAATCATCCAATGATACTGCAAAATTAGACATTCTATCCGCGATCTCATTACCTTCACATTTCACATGCGTGATTTTAAAGTCTGAAAAGGATCCAATTAAAGAGTTGATTTTCTTTATATACATGTTTAAGTACCACATTCTAGTTTCACCCTTACTGATAGCATTCACTATGACCTTTGAGTCCCCTTCCAAAGGGAGTTTGTCCACATTCAGTCTTTTAGCTGCCTTAACAGCACTAAGAGCTGCTTGAACTTCCGCTTCATTATTGGTCCCATCCCCAAGGTGTATAGCTCCCAACAACAATATATTGCCTTGGAAATCTCTAGCCACATACCCTGCACCTGAATTAAAAATATTAATATTATTTTTATTAAAATTTTAATTATTTAGAATTAAAAATATTAATATTATTATATTATTTTATTTTAAAATTAATTTAGATTTAAATGTTTTTTTTTGAGGGTCAAACAAGTTTTGAAGGCCTCAAAAAACTTTACAATCAGATTTTGAAGGGATTTCAAACCCTTGAATGAACAGCTACAACAAAAAGTGCATCACTAACCAACAGCCCCACCATCAACAAAAATCAGCCGCCTAAAAGATTCTAACAAAACAAAGCTTGAGCTGCAACATCAATAGGTTGAAGCCCTTTAGAATCAATACACGGGTTTTTAAAGGCTCCCCTAACCTTGAACAAGCTCCAAGAGTTTTTCCAGACCCGCTTAACCTAAACAATGGGTTTTAATAAGGCTCCCATAACCTCACTTATCGAGCAATACACCACCTCTTCCAACCTACCATTCTCTACCTCAATAAGAGAAGCCTCCACCTCAAGGGGATAAACTAGGTCAGACAACAGCTAGCATAGAGACACATCCTCAATCTTTCTCACAACAAAGGTCTCCACATCCATAGGAGACATCTCCGCCTCTAAAGGAGATATGAGAAAAAAGGCCAAAGAACGAACATAGTAGGCCATCAACAAAACATTATCCAGAAAAGGAACAAGAGCCCTAATAACAAATGTCAACAAGAACTTCTCTTCCCCAAAAACCAAAAATACCCAAAACCAAAAACACAAGTCTGAATCTGGCCTAGACAAGGTTGAGGCAATCAAATTCAGACAAACGAAAAAAACAAACACCAAAATGGGTATGAAGGAAGAAAAAACTGATATCATACCCCAAACAACAAGACCTCTGGAGAAACCAAACCTCCAGCAAAATCGAACATCAAGGATGCAGTCAAAGCACCAAAGCATCGTCTTCCTCGCCTGAAATCCCTACCTCACAGCTACCAACAACTTCCCTACCTCTAGAAACCCTAGGGCCGCGCCACTGACAAAAGCATCTAAAACAAACATAGTCGTGCAAAAAAAAGGTGGGAGAAACACCCTTCAACAACAACCAACACACCTTCAGCAACAAAAAACTCACGGTTATCAACAGAGGAGAAAATCCCCACAGCCCCCTGCAACCAAAGCTCACTAACGAGAACCTCAAGCACCAGGGCAACAACCCACAAAAGGCCACAACCTCTGCCGACAACCACATTCAGATGGGCAAGAAACCCCACACACAACAAAGAAGAAAGGGGGTCCAAATCCACAACCGTGAACAAAACACCACCATCCCCTGAGGTACCATCTTTGACTTACCTCTCTAAGAAAAACACAACATGGCCCACAAAGACAAGATCTAACAAATTGCAATCAAAGAGGGGCCACCCAAAATAGAAAGCCACACCACAATCAACAATAGAACAGGAACTAGCTAGGGGCACAAACAAAAGAAGAGCTCCAAATCAAACAACGACCCCCACTCAACATTGAGGAATCCTAGCATTGAACACAAAAAAAGAGAAAAGGATAAATCCCAAGCTCTAAGAAGAAACAGCGACAGACAGGCACCGAACAACCTCAAAGACCAAGAAATACGACACCCTACTCCAATAGAGCAGCAGAAAATCAAAAACCCTAGCCACAGCAAGAAGAAACCCAACAACCCCAACCCCATCTACTTCGACAGCAGCATCTCCCTCTGCAAAAGTCCCTCCACCAGTCAAACCACCTCCCAGCCCAAATAAGGCAACAAAAGAGGGCCAACAAGGGGCCAGAGAAGAAGTGCATAGCAGCCACTGCCATCATACCCCATAGAAGCCAAAGACAGGGAGACACTGAAGGAAACAAACCAAACATCCTCATCTGAATCATCTTCATCCATTGCATCCCCTGCATAAACCCTACCACCCGCGCACCCTATCCAGCTCTGTTCCATTCGAAATACCATTTGGATAAAGATTGGTAAGTTATGGATAACATTTGAATAAATGTTATATTTATGGGTATGTTATTTTTATGAATGTTGTATCTTGCCTTATCCACATCAAGGCTCTTGAACAATTGCCACATTTGTATCCATATCCATGCTCGTATCCCTATCCATGCAACTTTGAATAATATAAATTAATTAATATTATGATAGTCTGAAGTGTCTATTCCACCCACCCGTATCCGTATCTCACAGTCAACTGCTCTTTCCTCTCTAGATCATTAATGAGACTACAGTTCCCAGCCTTGCAGATTTTGAAGCAGATTAGTCAAATTACTCTCTTACAAGCCACCAGTCAATTGGATTTATTTTTATGTGTGCAGTCACATATGTTCAAGTTTCTGCATCTGAATACAAATAGTTTAGAGTTTTTTATTTTTGAGAAACAAGAATGTTCTGTAGGGCTTTTTCACTCTACAAACTTGTTTGGAAATGTAATGTCCCACTCAGATTCTGTCAAAAGTTTTGCAAGTAAACAAATCTTTGAACTGTTGTTGGAAGTCTCAGTTATACATTGATTTGAGTGTATAGCTGTTTATACAGCTCAACATTTGAGATATTTATCTTTTATGAATGGTGATTCATAACACAACTACTGAAATTTATATAATGATCACACCATAGAAATTCTCAGAATAAATAGTTTTATGACCTGGATAAACAATAAATTCCTAACTTTTCTGTCACTGGCATGTTGTGATAGTTAAGTAGTGGTTGTGTTGTTCTTGCCATCAAGGTTCAAATCTCATTGGAGATGAGGTCCCCCATTTGTGGCCTCACCAGTTCATAGCTCCGGTCAAAGTGTTTACCCATCTTTAAAAAAAAATTCCTAAGCTTAATCTGCAGCCAGTCCAATGAACATTGATGATTTTAAAGGGTAAATATATGCAGCAGTCAATGTCATTCTTCAAAGTCCTCAATACTTGTAGCAGAAATAAATATTTAGATAACAAGCCAATTCTGATACGCTGTAAGCAGATTGCAGCAAAACATTGAATATTACCCTGTCCAGCTGATCACAGAAGTGTAGCACAAATAAATATTTAGATAACATGCAAGTGCTGAAAATACTCTGTAAGCATATTACAGCAAAACATTGAATATTATAGACCCTGTCCAGCTGATCGCAGAAGAACAAGGTTGCTTTGCACAAGAAAGGAAGTATTAAGCACATGCATCAAGCTCCCTTAACACATCACTAGTTCCAGCAACTCATACAGCTCCATCAACAAGGAAAAAATAATAATTCCAATCTTCTTGCTTAACATAGAGACATTATTCTTATTTTTTCCCTGATGCAAATCAATTCGTCCCTGCATAATATTCCTCATATATCCACCATGGTGACTTGTCTGTACAATACTCATAAGCAATAAATGTCAAAGGCCCACACTTCAAACAATAAGCAGGTCACAGTGTGAGCTCGTAGCTGTAGAGAAAATCCAAAGTCATGCGCTGGAAGGAATGACCTCATGGCATAGATGTGATTCGAAAACGGCCCAACACTTTGCACTTGAAGGAGCCGCTATCAACATAAATCCGGCCATACAAGCCCTTCACGCCATAGAGCATAGCCTTGCATTCTGTCATAAATAGAACCCAAGCTACACATGAAGTATTGACCATGCACCAGTAATTGTGTATTATTTCAAATAGCTTCAACACACTTTTGCTTAATTCTTCTTACAACTACAACTTACAAAACTTAACATTCAGGTCTTCAAATAATCTCCATGCATATGTAATGAGCACCCCTGAATGCCCTCAAAATTAAAACCAACTTGCTGATAGGAATTTTGTCAAACAATTTGCATCCACTCCTTATTTCTCTGTTTAATGTTTTAATCCCTCAAGTCTCCGGAAACGAACATTTGTTTATTGGTTTTTTTTTGTTTTTGGCATAGCATTGACAATCACACGTGCAAGAAAGAAATAATATGAAACTGAAATTTTAACTACTGCTGAAGATGTACTTTCAGAATTAACAAGTCAATTACATGGCAGACTTTGCACTCATTTTATCATTCCCTCATTATTAACATCAAAGTTCAGCAATTTTAAATCCTCATGAATAGTACCCGTGAATAGTGCTGCTGCTACAGTGCCGCGGCTGCTACAGTGATGCAACCAGCAAAAACCCTCACAACTGCAATAATAATGAAGCTGGAACAAAGACTCCAAAGACCAATCCCAGGGATTGATGTCTAGAGTGATACAAATGAGGAAATCGTC
>MU223519.1:3589898-3626728 GCA_018584345.1 Thuja plicata | reverse complement strand
GTCACTTTAATAAACTTCGGGCATTAAAATAAAATAGTAATTGGATTCGGAATAATACGAGTGATAGCTCGTCGGAAAGCTCTCATCGAGGAGCATCAAATCCAATCACTAAATCTGACATCGCCCATGCCCTGTTGACTTACTAAAAATAGTAAGTACTCCAACGAAACCACAATTCAACTCCGATTTGGCCCAAACTGGAAAGGACTAGGCCAAAACATCAGGATCCCTTTGCAATCCATGTTAGCCTCCGAGACCATGCAGACATAGGCTAACTGCAACTCAATCTGGTGATGGCTAAAGTGGGGACATTACAGCATAGCATAGGAACAATATTTTATCCAAAGTTTCACTTTGTTAAGCAATTGCCAGTGATATTAAATTATCGTTCAGCTCTTCTCAAGCTTCATGCCAAACTCATATGAAAACCAAGAATTCTTCAAAAGTCCACAATTCTTTTATAAAAATGCCTATTCTTAAAAATTACAAACTCTTATTAAGGCATCCAATAAATTTCATCACTTTATTTCAATAGGCTTGTGTGCCTTAATTTCCAGCCACGTACAGAAGAAAGTTAGAATCGCACAGCATATGCCCAAATTGATCCTTAGGTTCCAATAAACAATATTCTAAAATTCCCATATCAATCCTGAAAATGATATTTTATTGTCCAGCAGTAGGATTTATAAAATATGTATCCTCCGTACAATAAAATATTCATTCTCCTGCAATACAATCATTCTGCAAGTTTGTCTCCAATGGGGACTTCACTAATTTGAAATACTCAGTAGATACAATGTGAGATAACTCTAGCTGGATTTCCATCCATTTCCTAAGAAATCCCAAGACTTTTCATCCTTCCAAAACATGTTGAACAAGCTCTCTAGAAATGCTCCTGATAAAATAATGTCTAAATGATTGAATGATGTTCCTTTTCTGCTCCAACATCACTTTTAATGATAATTTTCAGCAACCGTTTACTTTTAATTTGATATTTAAGTCATAAAATGACTTATTAATGTTTTAACTTATTTCCTCCAAAATATCATATTAACTTCAAATAATTATTAATTAATTACTAGTTGCCTTAAATAATTTAAAACAAGATAATAAATAATTATTTATTTATTTAAGTTTTCCTTGCCGCCAAAAAGGGACATTCAATTCCTCCCACCTCACAATTGTTTGCCCTCAAGCAATCTGCGCCTGTAGAACAATCACTGATGAACTATAACAATCACCAGGATCCCATATCAATCTAGGAGGCATGTGAAAAATTCTACTAGAAATGTTACACGGCAACATGCTTGTAAGTGTGACTTGCTTATTTCTCCTAGATATAAACCGGATACCCTCTATATGTATTCAACAAACTCACCATCATATAACTTGGCCTTACTCAATTTCAGTTGCGCCGCTCTGATTTCTACATTCCTTCCTTCCCCATAAGGATAAGAGTTCTCTCCATTAAACCAACTCCAACTAGAAAATGTAGACATTATGCAAGGATAACACAATGCAAAGCAATCTCCCACATTAAAATGTCTTAACTTAATTGCATAACTTAATATCAACCTCATGCATGAACAATGCCTCCATCTTGTTTGTTGTACCTATCCTCAAGGGACCATATATTAATGCTCTCAATAATATTGTCCTCCCATTTATCGTGAACGCTAACTCAATCATCTAAAAATCCTGACAGTATGACCAAGTGAATGAAATCACTACACTCCTAAAACAACATTTGTCTCGCCAAGTCCCACCACATAGAAGTCATCTATAACAGTGTAGTCATCCATTTGAATACTCAATTGTGAGACCACCTTAGTGCGGCTCATTTTGAATCTGGCAGCCACCATGACCCTAAATCTTGGAAAGTCCTCAACCTGCAATCCTCTCCTCACCACTGGGCCTTCATCAATAGAATTATGAGATGCCCCACTATCAACCAAAAAAGTAACATGTTGTCCCTTCAATACTCCTCTCACACAAAAAGGATGATACTTAGAAACTCTTGATAGAAAGGCAAAAGTATCCTATGTTGTGTCACCTACACTATTACCATTACATTCCTCATGCTCACTTTCCAAACCGATGTTTGCTACCTCCCCATCCATGTCAGAAGTGACCTCTATGTAACTTGCTTTGCCTTTCCCAAGGCACCTATGAGCAGGTTCCCATGGTTCCTTACAAGTGAAGCACAACTCATTCCTCAACTCAAAGTTCAACTTATATGTGATGTAGGCTTAAGCTGATTGGAAACTCTCACCTTGGGTATCTAGTCTATTATTCTTGAAGTTCTTTTATGGCTGATGTATAGAAAGTGTAGAAGGTGTCATATCTCAAGATCAAGTGCCATCTAAATAGCATCTTGAAGTGTGATCGGTTTCAAAGCCCTCACCAAACCTCACAAAGAAGCATTCAATCCCTCTACAAATAGCATTAGCACTCTCCTCTCTGATATGTCAAGGACCATAACAGCAACCTTCTGAAACTCACTAACATAGTTATCAACATCACCAATCTGCTTAATCAATGCCAACTCACAGATGTACATTTCTGCATCCTTCCTATCAAACCTTGCAATCAATTTGCTGTTGAACTTATTATAAGACTGAATCAAAGCATGGTTTTGTGTCACCAGACCATGATGCCACCAATTGTATGCTGCATCCTCCAAATGTAATGTCAAAAATTGAATGGCCTCCACTATTGGCATGGGTTTGAGTGTCAAGAATGTATCCATGCAGATGTGTTTTTCCCACTACCATCAAAGTTTGGAAGAGATAGCTTACTCAATGCTTGTATGTACTCCTTATGTTGAGTTCAGGGACATTCTTGTTGTGTCCTTTTCTTATCTTTTTGCTAGTTCATATATTGATTCAAGGTTATCTCATGTCTAACTGCATCGAGAAATGTATGAAACTCGTCATAAGCTACTATAACCTCATTAGTCACTGGTAGTTACTCAAGTTGCAGTGCTACCTCTTCATCCCTAGGTGTGAAAGTAGGCTGGATTGCTATCATCACCTGTAGGCTGTAATATTCTAAGTTGCCCTGAGAAAATTCATGTTTTGCCATACCTGTCCAACGGCTGTCATCAACTGATGTTGTGTTTGCATAATTTGTTGCATCATCTGCTGCTGCCCACGTGCAAGATCATTCAAAATATTTTCTACACTCCAATCATCATATCTCCTCTCAGTTCTATCCCAGGGACTCTCGCTACCTAAGCCCACCATTGTTTCAGCTCCCTGTGTATCTCTACATGGCTGCCTTCCTGCTAGTACTTCTGAAAAAGTTGCAAACTCAAACTATCTTCATCTTTGTTCTCTTTCATAATACTGTCAAGCTGTATCACTAGCGTACATTAACACCCAGGCTAGCAGGATTATTGCTCTGATAGCACTGTAATGTCCCGCTAAGATACTTGCCCAAAGTTTTGCTAGTAAACAAATCTTTGTACTGTTGTTGGAAGTCTCAGTTACATTGATTTGAGTGTATGATCGTCTGCAGAGCTCAACATGTAAAATGATATTTATCTTTTGTCAATGGTGATTCATAACAGAACTACGGAACTTTAAATAATGAAACCCACTCACACCATAGAAATTCTCAGAATAAATAGTTTCACAACTGAATGAACAACAAATTCCTAACCTTAATCTACTGCCAGTCCAATTAACATTGATGATTTCAAAGAGGTCAACAGATGTAGCAGTCGAAGTCATTTTTTATTTTCATTCTTCAAACTCCTCAATACTTGTGCAGATATAAATATTTAGATAACATGCAAGTTCTGAAATACTATGTAAGCAGACTATAGTAAAAGACTGAATATTATAGACCCTGTCAAGCTGATCACAGACATGTAGCAGAATTAAATATTTAGATAACATGCCGATTCTGACACACTCTGTAAGCAGATTACAGCAGAACATTGAATATTATAGGCCCTGTCCAGCTGATTGCAGAAGAACAAGGTTGCTTTGCATAGCAAAGGAAGTCTTAAGCACATGTGTCTAGCTCCCTTCAAACATTGCTAGTTCCAGCAACTAAGACATCTCCATCAACAAGGACAAGATAATACTCTCTGTCTTCTTGCTTAACATAGATGTTGTTCTTATTTCTTTCCTGAAGCTCAATAATCAACTCGTCCCTGCATAATATTCCTCATATATACACCATGGTAACTTGTCTGTACAATAAACGTCAGCGAAGAATGTCAAAGGACCACACTTCGAGCAATAAGCAAGTCAAAGTGTGAGCTGTTTTAAAGAGATTCCAAAGTCATGCACTGGAAGGAATGACTTAATGGCAGAGATTTGAATAGAAAATGGCCCAACACTTTGCACTTAAAGGAACCGCTATCAACACAAATCCCACCAAACAGGCCCTTCATGCCACAGAGTATAGCCATACATTCCATCCTTGATAGAACCCACGCTACACAGAAGTATATTAAACATGCACCAGCAATTGTGTATTATTTGAAAACGCTTCAATACACTTTACTAAACTCTTCTTACAACCGCAAGTTTTACAAGGGAAATACGATTAGTAAATAATACAAACCAAACTTCAAAAAATTAACATTCAGCTCTTCAGATAATCTCCAAACATATCATAAAAACAATATTTTATCCAAACTTCCACTTTGTTAAGCAATTGCCAATGATATTAAATTATCGCTCAGCCCTTATCAAGCTTCATGTCAAACTCATAAAAACCAAGAATTCTTCAAAAGTCCACAACTCTTTTATAAAAATGCCTATTCTTAAATATCACAAAATCCTATTAAGGCAAGTTCATGACTCTATTTCAATAGGCTTGCATGCCTTTGTTTCCAGCCATGATGAATTTCTTTATGATTATACTTACAGAAGACTCGCCAAGCATATTAGAGTCGCCAAGCATATTGCCAAACCGATCCTTAGGTTCCAATAAACAATATTCTAAAAGTCTCCATATCAATCCTCAAAATAATATTTTATTGTCCAGCAATAGGGTTTATAAAGTATTTATTCTCCATACAACAAAATATTCCTAAGTTGCCAGTACGGGTACGGGCACGGGTACGTGGGTACCGCAATTTTTTGGGATGGGGTTTGGGTACCTCTAGGTACGTTTGTACAAAAAACATATAAAAATCATAAATATATATATATATATGCAGCTTGAAACCAATTCCTGTTTTTCCAATCCCCATTTTGAAACCATTTCGGGTCCGCATGCAAATAAATATACATTTGGGGTCTGGCTCAGGTACATTCCCATAATCTTCCAACAAACCGGCTGCGATGCCCCTTTGGCGAAAAGTGCTATTTTGCTCAAGGTGTTGCAGAACTCCAGAAATATAGTGGAAATTTATTGGATTCAAAAGGTGGGGCTACATCTGGTGGGCTTCGTAATGTTTTTAAGCAAACGGCTTCATCTTTGAAATCACACACAGAACCTGAAGTAAGACCTCAATATTCTGTGTTTAATGTTGTCTTAAACATTACAACAATCGCTGAGATCATGGGTAATCAGAGGCGGGAGAAAACAAGGGATTTTGTGAGTCTCTGGGTTGAGCAATGGATTTGCAACAGCAATAACCACCTCCATCGTCAGCAATCTCAGATGAAATTAGAGATGATTGTACCGTGGCTCAGCCTATCTAAAACCACCTCTGAAATTACCCTGTATGCTGGTGTTGATGGGCGACCTCAAGGTAAGGAGCAAGCACAACTTAAATCAACAGAAACTTCAAATGGAGATGCTTTAATATACTACACTGCTAGTGTGGAACTCCAGCCTTGGGATAACGTGGCATTGAAGAGGGTGCAAAGGAAATGTACTCAGAGGGCATCGCAGCTGGTTTGTTGGAAGAGCCATGATCGATGCCTGTACCCATCTTGGGAGATTGATGCCTTCGTCATTGAGAGATGCTTGGTTTGGAGCCTTCCCAATTAGTAACTCTAGATGCAGCACGCCAAAGCTATAAACATCAGATTTATGAGTGACCTTGCGAGTTTCGACTACCTCTGGAGCTCTGTAACCAGCAATCTGATTTGCAGCAACAACAGAACTAAATAATGGCACAAGACCAAAGTCGAAGACACAAGCATCTAATTCAGTGGTTAACAAGACATTGGATGATTTAATGTTTCTATGGGTGAATTTGCCTCCACCTTCTTCATGGATATGTGAAACGCCTCTTGTTGCACCCAAGGCAATCCACATTCTAGTCTCCCAATTCCAGTTTCAAAATGTGGAACCAAACAGAGGATATGCATCTTCTCGCTCATATTCCGGGTCAACCAAACAGTCAAAACTATATTCCGAAAACGAAAAAATCAGAATACCAAATCCATGATTTGACCATTTCCAGCATTTGATAAAATTCAGCATTTTTTAATTCCCGCAACCAAACAGGGCCTTTAGGGTTCCAAAACCTGTAGAACAAGCTATCCAGAAATGCTCCCATTAAAATAAATTCAGAACAACTGAATGATGTCCCTTTTAATGATAATTTGCGACAGCCATCTATTTTTAATTTAATATTTAAGTCATAAAGTGACTTATTAATATTTTAATTCAGAGCAGCCAGATATGCCTCTGCCCCTTCCTGGGCACATGTATCACTGTATCTGATACAGATACAGATACAATACAGCACAAATACACGTCGAATAATGTACCCGCACGCACCCAAAATATCTTGATTTTCCAACCATACCAGATACTATGTTATTTGATTTTTTTAAATGACATAAATTTTCCTAAATTTAAAAAAAAAAGTCAATCATGCATTTTTTTTAAATTGGCTTTGGTAAAAACAAAACATACACCAAATGAGGAAGATAAATGAAATGTTTTTCTATTTTAGCAACCCATTTTTTGTGTTATTTTCCAATGCAATTCTACTATTTTTGACATATTGTAAATTGTTAAATCAACTCAATTATTTATGTAGCAATTACTCATCTATATTGCTTTTAAAGTGATGAAAATCTCTTCTAATAATTAGAAAATTGTGTTGAATATGTGTATGTTGTTTTTATCATTGTCTTATCCAGCCATATCATATTGGGGGTCTTCAAAAATGGTATCCGTATCCAAAACCATATTTGTATATGTATTCAAGTTCATGTCCATGCAACTATGTTTTAATTTATTTTCCTCTAGAAAATCACTTTAACTTTAAATAATTATTAATTGATTACTAGTCTCTCAAATAATTAATAATTATTAACTCAACTGCTTTCCTTTGAACCATGTCTCTCAAATAGTGATACTTGATCTCTACATGCTTAGATCTATCATGAAAAACAGAATTAACCGAAAGCTTCACACAGCTTTGGTTATCACAAAGAATCACAGTAGGTTCCAAAGATTGCCCAAATAGTCCTGCAAGAAGTTTACAAAGCCATACTACTTCTCGGGCTGCCATACAAGCTGCGACATATTCAGCTTCAGTTGTGCTTTGAGCTACACATGACTATTTCCTGCAGCACCAAGAAATCATAGCTGAAACTAGGCTGAAACAACAACCAAAAGTGCTCTTCCTGCCAGGCACACATCCTGTCCAATCTGAATCAAAAAATCCATGCAATTTCAGACCTTCACAACAAGAATATTTCAGACCATAACCCACTGTACCACGAACATATCTCAGAATATGTTTAGCTGCAATAAAATGAAACTGTCTAGGCTCGCACAAGAACTAACTCGGAGTGTTAACAACATAACATATATCAGGCCTAGTCTTAACCAAATACATCAAAGAATCCAATCAGCTGCCTATATATTGAAGGATCAACTAAATCTGAACTAGCAGCAACCTCATGTAACTTTTTCAAATTAGTTTCCATAGGAGTTGTCATTGATTTGCAATCAAGCATACCAAACCTTTTCAAAATATCAATGGCATACTTCCCTTGACTTAACATTATTTCATTGCGTCTTTGCCATACTTCTAATCCAAGTAGTACATAAGACCAAGATCTTTCATCTCAAATTCAGAAGCCAACTCCTTACAATCAGCAATAAGATTATCCTCTCCAATAATAAAGCGATCATCAACATAAAGAATCAAAATTAATGCATGATCATCAATTACTTTGAAATAGAGATTTGGATCAGCATCATTTTTCATAAAACTCAAGCTCAACAAATAGTTATATATTCTCTCATACCGCGCACGAGGAGCTTGCTTGAGGCAATATAAGGCCTTCTTTAATTTGCATACATGTGATTCCTTTTAATGAATCACAAATCCTTTTGGCTGCTCAATAAACACTTCCTCTTCAATTACCACATTCAAGAATGTTGTCTTCACATCCATTTGATGAAGTTTCCAACCTTTAACACCTGCAACCACAATAATAGTTCTAATAGAAGTGTAACGGGCTATAGGAGCACATGTCTCCTCATAGTCTATACCTTCCTTTTGAGAAAAACCTCTTGCTACAAATCTGGCTTTATATTTTTCAACACTACCATCAGCAGCATGTTTGATTTTGAACAACCATTTACAAGAAACAATAGATTTACCTTTGGGTCTTGGAACAATATCCCAAACATCATTCTTGATAATTAATTGATACTCTTCTAGCATTGCATCTCTCCACACTTGTTGATCTGTTGCTACCTCAAAACTTGTAGGCTCGGATTCAATAATATGGCTCAATAAGACAACATAACCAGCAAACTTATGAGGCCTTTTACTTTCTCTGAATGTGCCACGAGGGGCTGAATATTTTTCAGCCTCTTGCATAGTGTGTCTTTCCCACAATGGCCTCTTGTCAAATGAAACATTTCTTGGACCAGCATTGGAATCAATAGGATTTTCTGAAACAATTTGATCTTTTGAGGCAGGATACTCCCTCTGAATGTCTGAAGGAGAATTAGGAATAGCAAGATCCATTTCTTGAGAAGCCTCATGATCTTCTCTCTCCATTCTCTAGAAGACTCTTTAGATCTTTAGCAAGCAATGTCTTCTTCAAAAGAAGCATCTCTAATGATTTCAATCAGCTTTTGACCCGAGATGTAGACTTTGTAAGCTTTAGAAGATTCACTATAGTCAACAAAAATACCCTTCCTTCTTGAAGGTTCTAACTTAGACCTCTTGTCTTTAGGAACATGAATGAAAATGGTACACCCAAAAATTCTTAAATGACTTACATCTGGTTTGATACCTATGAAAGCTTTTTTCGATGTCATATTGTCTAGAATTTGATGAGGACTACGATTTTGAACATACACAATTGTCCTGCAAGCTTCAGCCCAAAGAAAGGTTTGCAAGCCTTGATCATGAATCATGGCTTTTGCTACCTCAACAATTGATATGTTCTTTCTTTTTGCAACACCATTTTGTTGTGGATTTTAGGGAACACAAAACTCCCTTAATCCCTACTTCAATACAAAAAGATTGGAAAACACCAGAAGTATATTCACCCCCATTGTCAAACCTTAAAACTTTAATTTTCTTTTCTGAAAATTTTTCAACAAAAGCTTTGAACTCCTTAAACTTAGGCAGCACTTCATAAGATTCTTTAGACTTCCGAAAATAAATCCATGACGTACGAGAATAGTCATCAATAAAAGATACATAGTACCAATAACCACTTAAAGAAGCAACTGAAATAGGTCCACTTAAAACAGAATGAATCAGCTCTAAAATGCCTTTAGCTCTACTTTCACTAATGTGGAAAGGACTCTTAATGTTCTTGCCTGAAATTTAAATGAGCAAATCTTTTATGCCACAACTCACTAGTACTCGAAGAATCATGAACTAAAACATGAATAGGATGAGCTGAAAGTCTATACAAACTTTCATGGCGAACACAAATCTCACAAGCTGATTTAAAACTTGAGTTCTTCTTCCATGCAAGAACTTTTGCCTTCAGCAAATGCAACATTATATCGGATATCCTTTATCTTCCAACACTGAAAGAGAAATCAGATTCCTTTTTATCCCCAGAACAAATAAAACATCACTCAGATGAAGAGGAATTCCTCAATCGAAATGAAAAGAAGAATTTCCAGCACCTTTTACAGAATAGCATGCATCATCACCAATGATTACTTGTAAGTGATGTTTCCTTTTCTATCAAATTAGAAAGAAGCTCTCTATATCCTGAGATATGATGAGAAGCTTCATTATCAATCAGCCAAGTATTTCTATCAGTTGGAACATTACTAGAAAGAACTGATATAAATAAGAATCCCTCTGAATTCTTACTTGATTCTCTATGAGGAGAAGCACTATCAACATTTGTTCAACCAATTGTCGAATGTAGTGACAATGAAGTTCTATGTGTTTGGTGCGTTCATGGAAGACTGGATTCTTGGCAAGTTTGAGCACTCCCTAATTGTCTGAAAACAAAGGAGTCGGACCGGCTTGAGATATGTGCATATTTGCAAGCACCCGGCGAAGCCAAACTGCCTCACAAGCTGCCTTAACAGCTCCTTTATACTCTGCTTCAGTCGAAGAGAGAGCCACCGCCTGCTGCTTCTTAGTAGTCCAGGTGACTGCACCAGATCCCAAACTAAACACATATCCAGAAGTTGATTTCCTATCATCAACTGAGCCTGCCCAATCTGAATCTGTGAACCCACTGAGTCTAGGATCATCACACCTAGTGTAAAGGAGTCTATAATCCGAGGTGCCCTTCACATAGCGCAGGACACACTTCGCTGCTACCCAATGATCAACCCTAGGGGATGTCATGAAGCGTGATATGTAGCTCACTGCAAAACTGAGATCAGGTCTAGTGGCAGTAAGATAGATGAGACTACCCACTAGTTTCCTGAATTGGGTTTCATCTACAGGAGGAGAATCAGACTTGGCTGACAATTTCAGGCCAGTCTCCATACGTGTGGAAGTAGGTTTGCAATCCTGCGTTTGAAACTTGTTGAGCAAGCTTTTGGCATACTTAGACTGAGAAAGGAAAATGTTTCTGTCGGTCTACCAAACCTCAACACCCAAACAATAATGAAGAAGCCCTAGATCTGTCATATCAAAAGTGCTAAACAAATCCTGTTTGATTTCGGAAATCAGAATTTCCAGTAATGATCAAGTCATCCACATAGACAACAAGAAAGAGAATATCATTACCAGAGTGTTTGATATACAGATTACTGTCTGAAGGACTACGCTGAAAGCCACGAGTAACCAAGTACTGATCATTTTTTATGTACCATGCCCGAGGAGCCTGTTTAAGGCCATAGAGTGCTTTCCAGAGTCTACACACTTTTGTAACTGAACCGGCAATCTTGAAACCAGGGGGCTGCGTCATGTAGACTTCTTCCTGCAATTCACCATTGAGGAAGGCACTCTTCACATCCATTTGGTGGACCTTCCAACCATACTGAGTTGCAATGGCGAATAGTACTCATCTTAGTAGTAGGAGCAAAGTTCTCGTAGTCAATGCCTTCTTGTTGTGTGAATTCTCGAGCAACTAATCTGGCCTTATATTTGTCTAAGGTACCATCTGCATGATACTTGACCTTATAGACCCATTTACAACTAATGGGTTTCTTCCCTTGAGGAAGATCGAAAAGAACCCAGGTGTGATTCTTTTGAAGGCTTTGGAACTCAGCATCCATTGCATGTTCCCATTCTGAAATGCCTTTGGCCTGTGCATATGTTTGAGGCTCATAAATACTGTGGATGTTAGCTATAAAAGCAAAATTAACTGTGTTATGTTAGATGCCCTTATGTCTGGATGTTCTACCCTCAACAAGCTCATCAGGACGAAGATCACTGATGGTCTTAGCTCACCATTTAGGCCGAAGAGTAGAGGTGCCAACATTAGGAGCAGGAGGAATAACTAGAAGAGGAAGCGGATCAAGATCAGGATCAGGAGCATGTGCAGGAGGAAGGTTTGCATCTTCCAGAGGAAACTCAGGTAGTGCATCATCAAATACAGAGACTGCATCAACCCTCCCATCAGGTGAACCAAATGGAAGACAAATACCCAAGTTAGAAGCCTTCAAAGGCGGATCCTCATAATGATGTTGAGACGGGGAAGCTGAAATGGTCCTCATTCTTCATCAAAGACAACTTCACGACTGAAGATAAGACGATCAGTGTCTACATCAATCAATTGGTAAGCCTTATGGTTGTCACTGTACCCTGTAAACATGAGCTTCTGACTCTTGGAATCCAACTTAGTGCGCTTGGCATCAAGAATCCATACATAAGATAAGGAGCCAAAAAATTTCAAGTGGTTGATCCTAGGTTTGCAACCAGACCATGCTTCCTTAGGAGTCTTATGTTGAACAGCATGAGTGGGTGACCTATTAAGAAGATAGACTAATGTGAATATTGCTTCTGCCCAATTTTTCCTAGGGACGTTTCTATGTTCCATCATAGACCTAGCCATCTTTGTAATTGTGCGGTTGCAACGTTCTACAATGTCATTTTGCTTAGCGGTATATGGTGTGGTTAACTGACGTTTTATGCCATGTGTATCACAGAAAGTAGAGAAAGCAGAAGAACAAAACTCCCCCCATTATCAAACCTAAGAGTAATAATAGAAGATCCAGACTCTTTTTCTACTAAGGCCTTAAATTTTTGAAATACAGTAAATACATTTGATTTTTGCTTAAGGAAATACACCCACATTTTATGACTGAAATCATCAACAAAAAGCAAGAAATACCTGCACCCAGTAACAAAAGTAGTATTCATAAGACCACATACATCAGCGTGGACCAGCTGCAGTACTTTAGAGGCTCGCCATGAGTCACCATCCTTGAATGGTGTCTAGTGTTGCTTCCCAGCCTGGCAAGCTTCACAAACTCAATGATTCTGAGTCTGAATATCAGGTAGGACATGTGCTAAGTCTTCCCGAACAAGCTGTGCAAGATAATGAATATTCAGGTGACCATATCGTTGATGCCAGAGACTGTTGATAGAGGAAGAGTTTGGTGCGAAGGCATGCTCAAGAGAGTCGCTTGTGTCCACAAGTCTATAGAGACCATGATCCTCAATGCCAACAGTTATAGTAGTGTTAGAAGCACGATCAACAATTGAGCACTTATGTACACTGAAAACAAAATCCAGCTGAGGAGAATGCCGCATAATCTGACTAACTGAAAGGAGATTAAGTTCCATACCAGAAACATAGTAAACATTGAGGAATATGAAATCCCTCCCTCCAGACTGTATCTGAACGTTGCCTTTGCCTACAACAGTGTACTCTTCACCACCTCCAAAAATAACTGAATCAGTGTAGGAAGAGAACTCAACAAACCAATCACGCATGTGAGTGAAATGACGGGAAGCACCAGAATCAATGTACCAAGCAGAAGACTTCACATGATCTGCAGGTCTTTTAGCCATGAAGGCATAAAAGGCAAATTCTTCCTGCTCTGTGTCCTCAACAACATGGGCTTGAGGCTGAAACCCTCCCTGCTTCTGCTGCTCGAAAGCCAGTCTGGCACGGCAATCTTTGACCATATGACCAAATTTGTGACAGTAATTGCACTGCACCTTTTTCTTAGAACCATCCTGAGACTGAGAAGAGCCCTTCTGTTGAAAGGACTGATATGATTGAAATTTGCCCTGATCCTTGTGAAAGGATTGGGCTGCAAAGGCCTGCTCTGAGGAGGACGAGGTGGCACTGCTACCAAACTGTTGTTTCCAACGATCCTGTTGCAAAAGTTTGGTCTACAACTCTGGGAATTTTAGGTCAACATTTGTCGAAGTAATGTTGAGAGTCTCGATGAAGTGCTCATAAGAGTTTGGTAGACTTTTTCGAGTAATGACTACCATATCTTCTTCCTCCATCTTCCGACTGATAGCTTCAAGCTGATCGCGAATGTCCTTAATCTTCGTGAGATGCTCCTGTAAGGACATGCGTTCATCCATCATGATGGAGAACAGCTGGTTCTTCAAAAAGAACACGCGACTCTTGTTAGATGTCTCATGCAACTCCTTTAGATACTTCCAGATGTCGGCAGCAGATTTGCCAGAGGGAATTTGAGGCAATGATCATCAGTGACAGAGAACTTGAGAAGCATAACAGCTTCTCGATTCCCATCGTCAAACTTGTCCTGATCTGCTAGGATGGAGGTCGGACGAGTCTCTGTGCCTAGAACAAGCTCATCCAGGCGACGGTACTCGAAGATGGTCAACATGCGCTGCTTCCAGGTGTTATAACTTTTCCCATTAAATTTTTGACTGCCCTCCAACATCAGATTTGTCAATGACGTCATCTAGCACGTTTCCCAATGCAGAAATAGGGGCAAATGCAGATACAGACTTCAAAAAAGTTGAAGTACAGAAGGCACGAATTTCAAAAAAAATTCTGGAAGACCCAAAAAAATTTGATGACAACCCAGTTGAAGTCTTGAAAAACCCACCAGGAATCTAAGGTCAGAATCTGAAACTGATTATAATTTTTGAAGAAAAAAAAATAAAAAAACGAGCCCAGGTATAGAAGGAAAAAATATTTTCTGAGAAAAACACACACAGAATGGAGGAAACTGAAACTGTGTTCGGAAATAATTCTGAAGCGAAAATGTAGAAGTCTGTCAAGAAAACTGCAGAAAAAACACGAAGTAATAGAGGCTTGTCGCGTGAAGAAATCTACAGGCAGAAAGAGGCAACGTGGAAGGAAGGATCAGTGACGTCATTGTCGTGCGTGAAGGAGCCAGGTCATGCGGGCGGAAAAAAAAAACAGGTCGCACGGGCGAGAAAAAACCACGTCGCGCAAGCAGAAGCCGAGGTCGTGGCGGGAGTAAGTCAAGATTGCGTGCAAGCACAGACCTGATTTTACCACCGAAAAAGACCAGGCAGAAAAAGAAAAAACAGGTCGCGCGGGTAGAAGCCGAGGTCTGATTTTACCACCGAAAAACCTTCGCATGCAAGCAACAGACGCGAAACTGATGTCGCGAAAAATGCCCAAAACAAGTCTGCGAAGAAGACCCACAAACAACCTCCGAAAAAATTCAAAATGCGAAAAATTTGTTTCAAAAAAATCTCGAAAAAAATTCAATACGAATTTTTATTTGAAAAAAATTTTGAATTTTCCTAAAGAGGCTTTGATACCATATTGGTAAAAATAATTGAATGTTTTATTAATAAGAGCAAAGATCAATAAATAAGCTTATACAAATTTTACAAAGAGGCAAGTTTCTAAAATAAAAACTGCCAGAAAGATCAAGGAAGATCTTAACAAGCTATTTACAGCAAGTTACGATATTGAGCATCAATACTAAACATAATAAAATATTATTCCATTATTATTCTAATAACAATCCCTAGCATAGTGACCATACTTGTCACATCTAAAGCATTGAACTCTAGAGAGATCCCTCTTCTTCTTAGGATCAAGTGCTGAATGTGAATTCTTATCTCTATATCTCTTGAAATTTCCTTTTCTCCCCTTTCTACTAGAAGTGTGGGCAGCAAGGACATGGTCTTCTTCATGATGGGATTTTCGCACATTCCCTCTTGCCTCTAATCTGCATTCCTCTTGAATGCAATCAGCTCTCAACCTATCAAACTTAGGAAGTTCATCACTTCCACCAATTCCTTGAATGAATGATTCCAAAGAATGAGGAAGACCATTCATGGCCAACATAACAAGGTCTTTGTCCTCAATTGAATCTCTAATAGCATTGAGCTGACCCTTCAATTTTGTAATCTTCATGAAGAAAGATACTACAGATTCTCTAGCCATCTTAATGTGAAGAAGTTGACGTCTCAAGGCTAGAGCTCTGCTAGTGTTGTTGAATTCATACAGACTTTAAAGACTATCAAACATCTCCTTAGTTGAATTCAACTTGGATATAATAGGTACCAAATGATCCTTAACAGAGTCAATCAGAATCTTCCTTACCATGATACTGTTTTTTCTCCATAGATCTTTCTCAGTATCATCAGTTGGTTCAATCGAGTTATTCTTCACATAGTTGAGAAGATCATTCTCTTCAATTGCAATCAAAACTCTGAATTTCCATGAAGTAAAGTTGGATGCTCCATCCACATGTCTTCAACTTTGAGGTCGTTCATCATTGTAGAAGGCTGAAAAAGACAAGCTAGAAGACAAACAAGAAATATACCAAGACTAGACAATCTGGTTCTGGATCTTTTCTTTAGACCCGCTCTGGTACCATGTTAAATTTGAGCCAGAATTGCATAGAAAAATAGTTGCATAAAGAACAAAATACAAAACACACGATATATCCTGGGACAACCCTCTTGCGCGAGGGAAAAACCTAGCCACGCCACCAAAATCGATCTCCTTTATTTATGATAAATAGACTGAATACAATTTCTCCAAAATTTGGAGACTCTAATACAGCTGAAAGAGAACAATAATCAAAACTTACAAAGATGAAGTCTTCAGACTTCCTTACACACTAAATACTTCGAAAGATACAAATAATCCGAATGTGTGTCTCAACACAATCTTAGTAAACAATATAAAATCTCAGAACTCTAAGTAGGAACCTCACGGCATAGCACAGAAAGGAATGGAATCACTCTAATCAAAAAATTAATGTATGCAAGGAACCACAAATGCTTTAACAGCAGAGTAGCCAAAAAACCCCGCGACACAAAATGAAGTCAGCATTAAAAGAATAATTGCCCCAAGCAACAACATACAAATCCATAAGAATGTGAAACGGGAATAGCAAGAGAATCGAGTCCTTGAAAATGCCAGACTGTCCGTATGGAAGAGATGACTCTTCATGAGCAGACACGGGAGTCTCTTTAGTAACTCACGATGCCATATCACCCTTACGTGGTGACTCTTCATGCTACCACGGATGACACAACATCCTCCATGAATAATAAGTGCAGAAATAAAACATACTGGTAAATAGAGTCTCAGCTGAAGCGAAAAGACACTCAAACTTGAATGCTGAAATACAACCATACTTGGCATCCAAAAACAGGTAGAAACCAGCAAATGAAGATGAATTCAGAATTTCTACTGAAGCTACATGCTTCAACAGAATCGGCCTGGTTTTTAAGCAATTTGGTAAAACTGATAAATGGTCCCGGCATATCTTACATTGCATTAAAGGCAACCCTATAATCACACCCAAAGTTTGAAAAGGAACAAATATAAAAAAATAGATGAGAAACTGCTCAAAAATAACTAGTAATTCCACCATTAGGAGGTGCAATATTGGAACCAACAAGAAAATGATGGTATTACTAACATAGACATGTCATACATATGAAGATGTGACACAACATTCTAATCAGTTTTTTTTCACTGTTTCTATTTTTCCAGCACAAGAAAACATTTCCAAGACCAAATTTTAGGGGGTTAAAACCCCATAGGGAAAATCATCAGTTCATTAAAATTTAGTCAGGAAAAATCCACTAAATACTAAAGCACGAAAAAATTAAAGAAAACCAACATTCAGATGTCTAACAGTTGGAGGTCTAACATTTGGAAAATTATAAAAATCAAAAGTTGTACAGAAAACCATACAGTCACACACAATCAGCTCAAAGAAATTGTTCTTGAGATAAAATCTCAAATTGAAAATACGATTAAAAGACAATAAGAAACACAAAATGATCAGTTCAAAGAAAATTGCTTTTCACTGAGATTTCTTGAAATAATTTGAAAGTTGAGAAATCCAACTTACCAGCTTAATGGCAACTTCCTCATTGGTGTGGATATTGGTCCCTGTTAATTCAAAATCAATAAGTTGATTTCCATTATAAACTTGAAGACTCCACTGTCAAAAGAAATCAAAAAAATTCTTGGACAACAACCACAGAAAAATATAGAGATATGCATTTGCTACATACTTTTAACAAAAAATATTTTCTGGTACAATCACTTAAATCCAAATGGTAGACCAAAAACAAAAATCAAAATTCACAGAGGAAACGCCTACTTGTGGAAATAGATCATTGAAGAAACTCATCAACACTCAATTATCAAATTCTTTGTACTTTAAATTGTTTGTAATGTCCCCTCTTTGAACTTGATCAGATGGATAATCCATTAGCCTATTTCTGAGTCCCGGTAGGCTAAGTGGTCTGAGTTAAGGGGTTCTGTGTCCTGATTGAGTTCATGCAAGAGTTTCTAGAGCTTTCTGGCAGGGTTTCTATTTTTAGCAGGGAGGGAGCTATTTCGAGTACTTACTATTTATAGTAAGTCAATGGGGCCACCATTTCTTCAGTTAGTGCAAAGCTTCTATCTATATTTTTGGTGAGTTAAAGGTTTCGAAGAAATATTTGATTTATTAGCCGTATTTATCTTTTAAATGTTGCCTTAAAGTCTCTCGGAAAAGTACCCCATGTCCTAGTCAAACAACATTGTTTTAAAATGGGAGCCAATGATTTTCCTTGAAATAAGGCTAATATTATGCCTTTGAAAATGGACCCTAAGACAAAAGGCAAACAAATGTTTTAAATATGCAAATTAAAAGGCAAAAGGAAGGTGGACGCCTAGGAAGGGAGATATACGAGATTAAAAGAAACTTAAAAGGCGTGTGGAGTTTTGGAGTGAAAAAATGGTTTTCAAACTTGTGTTGCCCTAATCTTCTCCCTTCTTTAAAAGAACATTTTGTCTCTCATTGGATCATTTTGTTTTTGGCTACATAACGAAGTGCTGCTGGAGTGTTTCCAGGAAAGACAATCTGCAGTTTTGAGGACGAATACCCTCAACTAGAACACCAGTTTCATGGTGAAAGACCTACTCAAGCTGATTATCGTTAGAAGGACAGAGTTTTGAAGATTTAGATGTGTGTTTGGTGTGTGAAGATGAAGATTTTCAGCGTGTTCTGAAGTGGGTTTTCAGTCTACAGTTGTGGTGTGTGTGGTTTTGAGCATGTTGGTGATCGTTCTTCATTTTGGAGTGAGTTAGGGTGTGTTCGGCTTCAATTACAGTGTGCTGGAACTTATTAACAGATTCCTGGAATGATTTTTCAAGGTGGCTGAAGCACATTTTTTATCGCACCTCTCAGAGAGATTTGAATCCGCTTCTTGGTATCCTGCCGGTGTGTTTCTCTTGGCAGGGTGCCATCTTTTGAGCTATCACTTGAGGATTTTGATGAAGGTTTGATTTTATAATGCAAATCACCCTTTTCTAGAGGGCCGTACACTTGCTCTTTGGCACGTGGGGGTTTGTGAATGAAATGAAAAACTGCATCTTGGGTGGCTGGTAAACACTAAGCTTGGGCGGATATTGTTGCTAATGAATATTTACTGAAGCTGGAAACTTTCTGATCGTATCTCAACAAGACGGCAAACATTGTCAAGTCTGACATATTGAACAGAAGTCTGATTTCAGTTTGTAGTTGAGTGATTAGTAATGATTTTCAGTATGAATTGATGCAAGGAATGTTTATTCTCTTCATTGTAATATTATTTCTATGTATGCAATAACCTATAACAGAAAAAATGGTTTTCAAATTTGTGTTGCCCTAATCTTGGTGCAGGACCACCTAGGCAAATCCCTAAGACCAGTTACAATTTTGGCTTGTACTGACCTTAGCCAAGTCAGTAGTGTTTAATTTGACCTTAGAAGGTCTTGCATGTGTGTTCCTAGGTGGATTAGACTAGGCTCAATCCAACCTAGATGTTTAATGCTTTTCTAGTTGATAGTGCTAGATTAGGCCTAAGATGGGAAAATGGGTTTAAATATGTCTAAAAGCTTTTAAGGCATGGGAAGGGTTAGAATCATGCCTAAAATGGTTTCCAAGATGTTTCTACACCATTCTAGGTCGAATAGAGACCCTTAGCAATAATTATGCAAGAAGATGTAAAAGTTGTCATAAAGTTGCTTGACAACATTTTAGCAACTTTTAATATTGCATGACAACATTTGTAGAAGTTGATTCCTTTTGAGGTAACAACATGGGTGGTTGCCATAATGGCCTAGAATCATGGGTATGACATATTAAGACAAAAAGGATCCCATTTCCCGAGGCATGCAAAAGAGGAATGTAATTTTGATTTGTGAATAGAAGCTCAGAGTTCTGATTTACAGTGACAGTCGACTTGCATTGAGTGTGAATGTGATCATATGGATTGAAGTGTGAAAGTTAGTGTTGGATCTAAGTAGTAGTGATACTTCTAAGCATTTTTTGTTCAGTAGTGTAGTAGATTTGAATTCATTAGAGTAGGTTTTGAAAATTGTTTTGTAGATAGTCTAGTTGCCCGTGTAGTTTAGGCAGTTTTTGGTTTCATGGCTCCCCCATAGTTCTCCACCGTGCAAATCATCATGGCCCTGAGGAATATGGTAGGGGAGTCATTGGAGGTTGTTTGTGTAGGAGGAGCTCAGAAGAGCAAGCTTGCCATTTTTAAGATCATGCCCTAGGCGAGATCACAGTGCCCGACTAGGTGTATGACAGAGAGAAAGTGAAGTACAATTGCAGGGGAAAGAGTGAGAGCTTAGAACCAAGTGTGGTTTCAGAGAGGTAGTAGTCCTACAGACACCTACAAGTGAGATTAGGCATTGGCCAATCCATTTAGGTAGATTACTAGGTAGAAATCAGAGGACTGCACAATTTAAGCCCTATTTGCCCTACATTTCAGGATTCCACTGTACGGATGACTTAGGAGCCTAAGACCACCAAAATCCTAAAGGTCTTGATAAAGGGTATCTGAATGTCAAGTTAGTTTTTAGGGTTGTTTGGAAGTTTTGAGAGTAAATTGGGAAAAATACCATGTTTAGGGCTAGTAGACCAATTAGGCCTATTAGGCCAAAAGCATAGTCAATCTTGAACTCGTTTGAGAAAGCCTTAATGACCAATCCAAATGGGATCATTGGGAAGACAAATGGTGGTTTCAATGATGGATACACCCCCTGCAGTACTTGTGACGATGTTATGGTGAATTTGAAGAGGGCAAAAACGTTATCTTTTCTACACCAATTATCAAGGGAGCAAACATGACATTTTTGTAGCAAATCATCAAGAGGCAACTGTAATATTTTCAAAGCCAATTATGCAGAGAGTACATACAGCATCTTCAAACAAATTATCAAGAGGACAAATGCAATCTCTTTTAAACCAATAATCAAAAGAAGAAATATAATATTTTCTAGGTCAATTATCAAAATGACAAATATAATCTTTTCTATGGTAATTAACAAGTGGCCATAAGGAATCTCTACTAATAAGTTATCACGCAGGTGAATATAATCTTTTGTGATCTAAATATCAAAAGGTTAAACATAATCTCTCTAAGCCCATTATGAAACGGGCAAATATAAAAAATTCTAACCTAAGTATCAAAAGGGCAAACAGAGTCTTAACTAAACCAACTATCAAGAGAGGAAACATAATCTTTTCTAAATCAAGAGGGAAACTGTACTCTTCTATGAAGACAATAAATTCTAATTCAACTATTAGTACGGCGAAATGTAACTTCTCTAGTCAAATTATGAATAGAGAAAGCATAACATGCTCTAAACCAATTATCAAGAAAGCAATTGTAATCTTTTCAATGCACAATCAAGAGAGCGATTGTAGCATTTTCAATGCCAATCATTATGTGGATAAACGTAATCTTTTATAAGCAATCATCAGGCATAATCTTACAAGAATCAATCATGGGAGCAAACGTAGCCTTTTCTAAGATAATTTAGGGGTAATTCTAATCTTTTCTAATACACAATTATAGAGAAAAAAAGTTCTTTTCTAATTGAATGATGGGGGCAGGTGTAATATTTTAGAATTCAATTAAAAAGCAAATATAATCTTTACTGGTACAAATCTAGGGTAACCTAAATCTTTCTTGTCCAATTTATGGGTTCAATTGTAATCTTTTCTAGTCCAAACATGGGAGCAGAGGCAATCTTTTCTTAGCCAATTATCATGAGGGAAAAGTAGAGAACCTAATCTCTTATTTCTCGGCCTATCACCACGATGGCAAATCCAATTTTTTCGAAGGGAAACGATAAAAAAAATCAATGTAATCTTTTCCTAAGCGCAAATGCAATCTTGACAAGCCCTTCTGGACGAAAAAATTCTGCGCAGGTTATCAACAGGAGCTTCAGCAAGCACCTTCCTACCATAATCCCCATTTTTAAAATGTGATCTTTTCTAAGCCAAGTATGAAGAACAAAAGCATTCAAACTCAACGAATTAAAGGAAATGCGTACCTTCAGCAAAAAAAAAAAACGTTTTCTAGGACAATTATCAATAACATTAATATTTAAAATTTCACAAAAATATAGAAACTAACATACATACCAAGATAGATCTCGCCAAAGGAACCGCTGCCAAGTTTGCGGCCCATCTTATATTTGTTACCTACCCGAGCCTCCATGTTGCAGGATAGAATCACTGCTAACCCTTACAACTCTTAGAAAATTCTCAGGATATCCCCGGTCAATCAAATATGATCCTGAAGAAGGCCACCCACTTGGCAGAAAAAAGATTTAAATATTGCAGCTCAACTGAAGATTTGTAGTGGTGTAACAAAATTTAAGCTCATCGGCAGATTTTGTTTAAATGATGAAGAATATAATTGAAAAGAGGAAAACAACAATGTGAAAGGGCACAGAATTCGTTGGGCGATTGCGAGGGTTTTACTGCGAAGGTGGCCTGCATTTCACATCAACGACAAACATTAATTATTGCACAGATGTCAAAAGTTCGATTCGCTTGCCGTGCAAGCAGAGAATTGCTTTCCCATTTCTTTATTTTTTAGTTTAAATTATATTTCTTCCTAAAAACAAGAGGATAAAACAAAACAAAAGCCGTCCGTAACAGGGAGCAGATTCAAACGGAACGGCTTTCTAGGAGTCTTGGCCGTGGTTTGTGCTCGGGTTAACGTCTGTTATTTTTTTGTGAAATGCACAATACCATGGGTTTTTATATGGTAATTTTAATTTTTTGTTATCAATTTATTGGTTAATATTCAAATTTCAAAGGATTTCTCGAAGGTGGTTGTCATTGGTTGGAAGGTTTTTTTAATAGAAGTACTAATTTCAATATATCCAAAAGGTAGGTATATTGTCTTTGTGCTAAAGATTCATGTATTTATTAATCTCTTCTTGTATAGATAGAGATTAATGTTCTTTTATCAACTTTTTATTATTTTTAGTTTCTCTTATAGGTAGGTATATTATTGTAACATTCAGTTCAATAAAAATTTATTAAAATATATTTATTAGTTCCTGCCAAGCATTCATTGCAATGCTACTATTTTGATTAATTGTCCAATTAGAACATTGTATTTTTCAACACATTTTTCATTGATATAGTTTTAATATATTTTGACTTTTGTATATTGTAATAAAAATTATTTATTTCTATTTTTATTGGTTGAATGTGACTACAGTCGTATGTGAGGCTTTTGCCTTTTTGTAAGAGATATTTTCATTTTAGTTGTCCAATCATAACATTTTATTTTTGGACAACTTTTTACATTTGTATAGTTCTAATATATTTTGAATATTCTATTATTATTTTTTTGCTACTATTGTTTATAATATGTTTATTGCAACTAATTAATTATATTATATATTAATATTAACTTAATAGTATACTATTAATATAATTTTTTATATATTATATTAATATAATATATTATTAGATTCATAACAGTGCACAAAAAATACCAAAACAATGTTAATTTAAATGTCATTAATTACTTGAATATGATACTGTAATAGAAATCTTCATTTAATATTTACTATTTAATATTTAATGTTTATCTATAATTAATGATTATATTTACTATTTAATATTTAATGTTCATCAAGCCAAATCTCGTAAAGCTTAATCTTTAGGACTTAGGCAGGAACTAGACGCTATGCGTCCTTGTTGATCAATAGGATCAAAGTATTTTTTGGGTGCTAAGTTTGTTAAGACTATTTATTTGAAATCCTATTAGATGTGGCGAAAAAGAGCAAGAAGAAGAAGAATAAATTTTTGAAATGGAAATTACAAGAAAAAATAAAAACTTTAGCTATTATGGAGAGTCTTTGTCGCAACTATCATCGTATTAAAAGCCTACTCACATTAATTGTGCATTAATGTGGCTGGATGTATGTCCTTCTCTGGTTGTGCGTTGTACTTTTCATATATTGCAAGGAGGGTGTTGAAGTCTCAGACGTATTGGCAAGGGTTCCCTCATTTTCTGCTTTGTATGAACGTTTGGTGTTGTCTACAAGGTTTTGTGTATCTGTGTCTTCCATTAGTGTTGCACACTTTGTTTTCTATTATCGTTTCTGAGATGTCTCCCTCTCAAGGGTTTGTTTAGCTATGTCTCTAATCTGGGGTGGAAGATTTGTCTTGTTATTGTTTATTGTTTGATATTAAGAGCTAAAATCGTCTTTTTTATGCATTTGTAGCTAGGGAACTTAAAATTTCTAAAAGTATTTTTGTCTGAGGTGAAATTGTATTAGTTAAAGTGTTTGGTGGCCACGGGTTTGAAAAAAAATCTATTATTTTATGGTTTGTGAGAGGTATTTCTTCGAAGTTTTAATTATCATGTTTTCCGCTCCATTTGGAAGGAATAGTTTTAGGTTCTATAAGATTCACAACTAGAATTTCTTTCTTTCTTTCAGAGTCTTGAGGTAATGTTCTAAAAAAAATTCAAGAAGTTATTTGTTTGTTTTTTTTAAATTGAGCTTTCGATGGTTTTGTTAAAGTTGCATTTAGAATATATGGGTTCAAGATTTGTACTTTTAAAAAAAAATTAAAGCTTTGAACGGTTTAGAATTTGTTTTTTTTTAAGATGTCTTGGCTAATGTTTTTTTAAAAAAATCGAAGGTGTTGTTATCATCGTTTATTTGTTCCTTTCCTAGGCAGGTATATTTTTGCAACCATCTATGGTAGAAAAAACTATTAAAATATATTCATTGACCAATAGGATCAAAGTATTTTTTGGTGTGCTAAGTTTGTTATATAGTTTGAGCTTTTTATTCATATTATGAGATTCACAAAAGGTGATTTATTTGAGATCCTATTAGTTGTGGCAGAAAAGAGCAAGGAGAAAAATAAATTATTAAAACAAAAATTGCAAGAAAATTTAAAATCTCTAACTATTGTCGAGAGCCTATGGCATAAATATCATCATATTAAAATTTTGCTTGCATTAATTGTGCATCAATGCAACAAGTTGTCTATCCTTCTTCTCTGGTTGTGTGCTTTTGTTTTCACATATTTCAAGGAGGGCATTGAAGTCTCCAAATGTATTAGCTAGGGTTCTTGCATCTTCCACTTTGTATGAATATTTTGTGTTATTTGTAAGTGTTTGTTTCTCTGTGTCTTCTATTATTGTTGCAAGGTTTGTTTTATGTTATCGTTTCTAAGATGTTTTCCTCCTAAGGGTTTGTTTAGTTTTAGGTTTTATGTCATGGGAAGGTAAAATAACTTTGTTTTTTTGTTCTTTGTTATTCAAAGATAGAATTATTTTTCTTTAACTGAGAACCTAGCTAATGTTTTTTTTAAATATGGAAGTAGTGTTGTCGTGTTCTTTACATGCATTTGTAGTTAAAGCTATATTGCCAGAAGAGTAAAATTGGTTAAAAGTTTTTTGATAACTTTCTAGATTTTTATTCAAAATCCCTTGCTAATGTTTTTACAAATTTGAAGCCTTGAACGACATATATTGTTGAACTATTTCATGAAAAATGGTTGCTATGGCTTTTGAAAGAAATCTAAGAAGTTTGTGGTCATATCATCTTGTGCTTTTATTTAGATGTGTGTGCACTGAAAGTTGATCTATTGTGTATATGCTTAAATTATTGTGTTCTTAATTGCACATACAATATTATCATGTTCTATTATTAAAGCTTTAACATTGGAATATATGTTTTATAAAGGCATTTAGTGTTCAATCATTTCATACTATGTCAATTCAAAGAGAATTGTAACTATACAACATGATTCAACACTAAAAATGTCTTTGGCACAACTATCATCGTATTAAAAGCCTACTCGCATTAATTTTGCATTAATGTGGTTGGATGTATGTCCTTCTTCTCTGGTTGTGCGTTGTAGTTTCCATATATTGCAAGGAGGGTGTTGAAGTCTCAGATGTATTGGCAAGGGTTCCCGCATTTTCTGCTTTGTATGAACTTCAGGGGAGAGTCAGGGGAAGGAGAGAGAGCTAAGGAAGAGGAGAGTCAGGGGAAGGAGAATGAAGAGGATGTCAATAGCCAGGGTTTTGCAGAGTATGGAGAAGACCATTACACCTACAGTATTACAAGCAAAAACAAAAAGGTCGTCTGGAGAAATTTTGACACGGTCTCTGCTAAAATGGGAATAAAGAGAGAATTGGTTAGGACCTTGGTTAAGGAGAACAAAGAGGGAAGAATTCATATGGAAGAGCTCATTGATCCTGCTCTGGTGATTTTCAGCGATAATGCGAGGGAAGATCCTCAAATGGATGTGCTGAACAATGCAAAAAATAGTGTCATTGACAGCTATAGATCAACAAAATGGACCTACTATGAAATCTATGAGCTGAAAAAAAGGATGGACAGGATGGAGAAAGAAAGCATAATCAACAACAACAAGAATATTGCGGAGGACAGGGAGCTGGATAGCAGAGTGACTGATCTGAAGCATAGGGTCGAAGGTATTGAAGCTTCAATGGTTAAAATAGCTGAGCAAAGTTACAACATACTTAAAGCCTCAAATGATAACATTAAGGTAATCATTGACAAGTTTCAAGAACAAAGAGGAAACAAAGAGGATCGGTCGATGCACAGAGACAGGGAGCAACTTCCAAAAGAAGAAAATAAGAAGGGAACTGGAGAAGAAGCCAAGCAGATGGAAAACCAGGAAGCTGACAAAGAGCTGGCTGAACTTAGAGAAGCTGTTGGGAGAATGACCAAGCTGGAGATACGGGCGACGGAGATTCTCAGAGACATTGCCTGATTGGCACCCCTGGTTTTTTGTTCCTAGTTTTATTGGGTGTGCGTCCCTAGCTTTCTGTTGTTTGGGACTGATTTTCTAGAGCTACCTATTTTTTGATGGTTGTTTTGTAACGCTTATATGCTTTAGTTTTCTTTTTTATCTTCTGTAGGGTTTCAGGAACCCTTCAAAACCTGTTTTCCTTAATCAAAAACACTAAAAATGTCTTTATATTTGTGTATTCTCATTGATCGAATTACATGAAAATGAATTGCAAATGAAAAGATGATAACTTAAGCATATAAGCAATGACAATAGTGTAAACAATTGAATAGAAGAATGAGTAATCAACTTGAATTGCAAACACATGCAAATAACAATGATATTACAAATAACAACAGAAAATAAGCCTTACAATAGTGGTAATTTCTTTGAAAATTTGATGCCACTAAACACTTCAACTGACACAATTTGGATTTGCAAAAATAAAATATTTTCATAAATTTAAATTTCCCTTTTTTCAATTGGATAAAATAATGGCAATAGTTCCAATAGGGTTGAAGATTTTTTGAGGTGCTTAGATTGTTATATGGTTTGAGCTTTTTTGCATATTTGTAATATTGAGAAAATATTGTTTATTTGAGACCCTATTGGTCATGGCAGAAAAGAGCAAGGAGAAAAATAAATCCTCAAAACAGGAAGTGCAAGTAAATTTAGAAGGTGCAAGTATTGTTAAGTGCCAAAGTTAACGTATTTTTTCTTTACAACTAACCATTTTCTAAAATGGATTTAAAATTTTATACATATATATGCATAGATACATGTGCATATATTTTGTTCTCGCATATTGCAAAGAGAGAGTTGAAGTCTCCAAATGTATTAGGTAGGGTTCTTGCATCTTTTGATTTGTATGAATATTCGGTGTTATTTGCAAGGGTTTGATAACTTTTGTCTTTATGTGTGTGTGTGTGTGTGTAAGTGAGTGTGTGCATGCACGTGTGTGTGTGCATGTGTGTGTGTGTGTGTGTGTGTGTGTGTGTGTGTGTGTGTGTGTGTGTGTGTGTGTGTGTGTGTGTGGATATGCACATATACATGTGGAAATACGTGTGTGTGTGTGTGTGTGTACACACACACACACACACACACACACAATCATTTAGAACTAACCATTTTCTAATTGATCTTTTAAATGTATATGTATATGTATATGCAATGTGCTTATATATGTACATATACATGTGTTGTCATGGAAAGGAACAAGGGAAAAAAGTTTTTTTTTATACAAAAATTGCAAGTAAATTTATATATTGTAACTATTTCATGGTGTTTTTTTACAAATAACATTGTTTTTTAAGTTTGTTCGCATTAATTGTGCATTAATACAGTAGGTTGTCCATCCTTCTCTGTTTGTGCTATTTTGTTGTCACATATTGCAAAGAGGGCATTGAAGTGTGCAAACATACTAGCCAGAGTTGTTGCATCTTCGGCTCTATATGAACATTTGGTTTTCTCAGCAAGGGTTTGTTCACCTCTATCTTCATGTGTATATGCATACATATGTGTATATGTTTATGTACAAGTATACATATACATATGTATGCATAGATACATGTGCATATTGTAGACACCTAAAAATGACATGTTGCTCGTACGCAATGATTTTACTAACATTCCTCTTAAATTATTAAGTAATATTTATTATTTAATTAAAAATGACATGTTGCTCGTACGCAACGATTTTACTAAAATTCCTCTTAAATTATTAAATAATCTTTATTATTTAATTAATTTGTGACTTTCTACTATATTTTGAATTCAAATTCACAATTTATTCCTAATTCCATAATTAAGTAATTTTAATTAATTATTTAATTATTAAGCATCTAATTAACATTCATCAAATAAGATGGCTCGCAATTTGCAAAAAAAGCATACAACTACAGAAGTGCATACAATTCACATTTCTCAAGCGATTTGGCTCACATTTGAGAAGGGTATTCTGCAAATATATATGAAATCATGGGTCAGCATCCTCCCGATCCCCCTAGGGAAAACAAAGTCTCTCTACAAAGAAAATCTGGGAACCCCTTTTCTATTTTTGATCTCCATGGGAGGGAATGGCGGCCTGAGTAGCATATTCCTAGATATGACATTGGAAGGCAGAGTGACAATGAATGGCATGTGGTTAAAATAGAAAGGAAAGATGGGTGAATACTCTATCTAGGGCAACAAGCTTTGGCAACAAAAAGAATAGGATTCACAGGGCCCTTGGAAAAAATGTTTGGGTTATCCCCATTACTTGAAGGCTCCCTTGATGCGCCTCTAAAGCCAATTTGGTTGCCCTTGGAAATAATTAGAAGCCCAAACATATAACCACTTCTAGTACTCAGCCCTTTGCAAATGCCCGGTCTGGGATAAGAAGTATTGATGGATTTAATCACCCGACCCCTCCAAGCACCTTTACATCCAATAATAATCAAATCTATAACAATGGTATTTCTAAATCCCATGGAAATATGAAAGACCAAAAGCCCTGGTATGGTTTTAATCACAGAGAAAAGCAATTCAATGGGAAACCTGCACCTAGGGCACACATTTGACAAAATAACACCATAAGATCAAACCCTAGCCCTGTAAATGATGGGAGGAAATATAATATGTTGATTAGGGAGTATTCCAAGGGTTTAAGAGATCACTATAGAAAATATGGTCTTTTTCGCCAAATGGTGCAGGAATGGACAACCTATTGAAACAATTGCAAGCTAGTGGGAACAAACATACGTAGGCCGAGTAAGTATCACCATTCTCCCTAATGATTTTCTATATATTATTTGCAAACAAGAATCCCTTAAATATAAATTATTAGTTGGTGATTATATTTTTTATTAGAGCCATAACTTTACATTCATAGCTTGGCACCCAAAATTTAATCCTACTCACCATGGACTTAAGAAGATATCTAAATGGATTAGATTTAGAAACCTGCATGTAAAATTAATGCACTCTTAGATATTATTTAAATTAGGGGACAAACTAGGAGGTTTTGTAGGGTTAGAGGAAGAATGGACATGTTCCATGGATATGAAAATGCTAGTTAACATAGACATCAACTCAACCCAATTAAAAACCATAGTTTTATCTAGGTCTGGTTTCCAATAATATTGTATACAGATTGGGATACATACCTAACAATAGCATAGATACTATAACCTTTGTCCCCACCAGAATGGCTTACGGTATCAACATTAGTCTCAATAATGAGACAGGAGGATTCATTATAGATGTCCAACATAGTAATGAGAAGAAGGAAACAAACCCTCAACCTTCTAGAGTAACTAAGATGGAGGAAGGTGAAATTATGGAAGTTGGAATAGAATCCCTACCCTCTTTTGAGAAGGCTCCTATGGAAGGAAATCAATTAAATAAGAATAAGGTGATCTTACATAGGAAGGAGGATCTTACATAAAAGGATGAGATAACCATGGTTATGGAGAACATAAATACATAGTCAACCGTCTCAGAGGAAGGAGAATTAATACCCATAGAACATACCACACCAAGGAGGCAAGAGGACCTTAAGAGGATTGAGGAAGAAGAGAGTAGTAGAGAAGACAAAATTATTAAGGAAATTATCACCACTCCCAATGAGTGGGCGCCATCAGAAAATGTAAAATTAAGGAAAAGAAAACATGGTAAAATACAAGGAAGGAAATGATCCCTGAAGAAGATGTTAAGGAAAGGAAGGACATTAATCTAGAAATCTATCACTTATGCAATGAAGTAATTAGTGATCTTTTAGAAAGTTGTGTGCAAGAGATAGTGGATGATCAGGAACTAGCTCTTCAAAAATAGCTACTAATTGCAGGACTAACTATGGACGAAGGAGAAGAACAAGATAATACAGAAGATGCAGAATAGATGATTGAGTTAGATAATATGGAAATAGTAATGGCAGGAATTTCCCTATGCATCATGCAAATTGAGTTAGGTAAGGAAACCCCAGATTTTTCCAAGCAAAGCAAGAAGAGAGGCAAGAAATCCCTATCAAAACTAAGAGCAATGGATGGATCTACAGAGGATCAAACCAAACTGACAAATATGTTTCATGTAGGGAAGGGAAAGTTTCTTCCCAAGGATTCATGAAGATCATTACCTGGAATGTTAGGGGCATGAATGACCCTAAAAAGAAGCATTTTATTAAACGTTGCATAACAACAAATAAACCAGATGTCATAATTATACAGGAGACTAAATTGAATCTGGATGATATTGAGGTGATCAGGAGAAAACTAGGGATTGTGAAAATTGAAGGTTCCCCAGCAAATGGGGCCTCTAGAGGACTAGCAATGATATGGGATCCCAAATCTGTTTCTTTCACTATATATAGATGTCAAGAATACTGGATTAGTGGTTAGGTCAGGAGCATATAGAGAATTTTACAATTCTTAATAATAAGTGTTTATGGCCCATACAAAATAGGGATAAAATAATTATTTGTAAGGAACTAGAGAAATATTTTCTTACAGTCCCTAACTAGGCTGACATTATAGGAGGTGATTTTAATGCCATAATCAATCATGTTGAGAAGGGGGATCTTGAAGGAATCTTAATCCATAATTGACTTTAGGGACTAGGTCAATAAGAACAACCTTTTGGATATCAAAACTGGCAGAGGCTCATTCACTTGGAACAATAGGCGGCAAGGATTTAGCCACATACGAGAAAAATAAGATAGGTTCTTCTTAAGAGGAAGTTTGATTGAATTCCCTCACATCCTTTATGTAGAAATTCTCCCACAAACTGGATCATATTACTTCCCAGTCCAGCTAACCATCACACAGGATTCTAGACCCAAAAGATGTCCTTTTAAGTTTGGACTTATGTGGATTAGGTATGAAAGGTTGCTCGAATTGATTAAGAAATGGTCGAAAGAGGCATATATATCATGTTCAAATTTATATAGGGTGGTTAAAAAATTAAAAATAATAAAAAATAAATTACTACAGTGGAACAAAAATCACTTTGGTAACAACTTTGAAACAAAAGCAAGAAGAAAAGAAGAATTAGAAGAGGTCAATAGTTCAGTAATTGAAAAAGGAATGGATAAGACACTCTATCTCAAGGAAAAGGAGTTGTTAGTGAAATATGAGGATGTCTTGGCCAAGGAAGAAATTTATTGGCATCAAAAATCAAGTGAAACTTGGCTGAAGGATGGGGACAAGAACACAAAATTCTTCCATAACAACACCAATCATAGAAGGACTATTAATAGGATAACAAAGTTTGAAGAAGGAAATGGAAACATTATTGAGAATCTCAATCACATTGCAGATAAGGAAATTCAATACTATGATAACATTATAAATAATTGGGAGGGCTCCAATTGGATGGATCAGATCAACATTCTAGAAAACATCCCCAAGATTATAATGAAAGAATAAAACATGAGCTTAATGGAAAAATTCTCCAAAGAAGAGGTTGAGGCAGCACTAATGTAACTGAATCCAGATAAATCACCAAGGCCAGATGGGTTCCCAGCCTCCTTTTTCCAAAAATGTTGGCATTTTAAAGTAGATGAGGTAGTGGATGCCTTGGAATGGGTTAGGAACTCAGGAAATATGCTCACGGAAATTAATAATACATTCTTAGCCCTTATTCCCAAGAAAGATAAGGCTAAAATATTTGATGATTTCAAACTAATAACATTATGTAATACTATTTACAAGATCCTCACTAAAACCTTAGCCATTAGAATACAAAAGTTCCTCCCTTCCATAATTAGTGAGGAGCAAACAAGCTTTGTTCCGGGAAGGTCTATATATGATGAAGTTATCATCGCCCAAGAAGCAATATACTCTATTCAAAAAAATGGTAGGCTGAGTATGTTAATGAAGTTAGACATCAAAAAGGCCTATGACAAGGTGGAATGGTGTTTCCTATGCAAATGCCTCAAGGTTTTTGGTTTTACGAAACAATGGATCAACCTAATTTTTTAATGCATCTCCATCCCAAAGATGTCAATTTTGGTTAATATTACCCGTGAAGGTTTATTGCTACATCTAGAGGATTGATACAAGGAGACCCTATATCCCCTTCCTATTCATAGTTATGGTAAAATCATTAGGTAGAACTATACAAAATCTAGAGAACTAATTCTTAATAAGGGGGTCAAAATCACTAGTGAGATGGACCCTATCGCTCACCAAAATTTTGTTGATGAAAATATGATTTATGGTCAAGGTGAGAAGTAGGGAGCCCATGCAAATAAAAATATACTTGATACTTACACTAAAGCCCTATGAAAGGAAATAAGCAAGGAGAAATCAAAGATCTTATTCTTCAACACTGATATGAAAATGGAAAATACAAATATATAATATTTTATTTTTTTTTAAAAGGAGAATTATCATGTAAGTATCTTGGATTACCCCTAAACAAAGGATGCAGATCTTCAAAACTTTGAGATCGGGTTGTGTTGATAATAAAGAAGAGAGTGGAATCCTGGAAAGGAAAATGGCTATCCTCTACTGGTAGAGAAATTATGTTAAGATCTTGATACTATCAGCTAAGTCAATCTATCAAATATCCTACATAAATATCCCCGTGGTTAAAAGAGAGGAATTGAGAAAACACCTATGATCCTTCTTCTGGTAGAGCTTAGGGAAGAAAAATAAAATTTCAATACTAGCTTGGGACAAGGTATGTAGGCCTAAGGAGGAAACTGGTGCTGGGTTAAAAAGTATAAAGGAACAGAGTAAAGATTTAGGTTCCAAGTTAATTTGGAGAATGTACAAAAACCCTCATTTAAAATGGTTTAAAATTCCTAGTCATAAATATCTTACTAATAACGATCCTATGAGTATTTTTAGGATGGTTTCTCCTCTTAAGGGCTCACGTATATATGGAACTTCATGATGGATTGTAGAAGCACTATAACTGATAAATTAACCTAGAACCTAGGCATTTGAGAACAAGCTCTATTTTGGTCAGACTCTTGGGGAGGTTACTCAACATTAGGAAAATTATCTAACTTTAACAACTCTAAAAACATCTTAGAAGTGTAATGGGGCAAACATGTTAAGGACTACATTGAAATAATAGATGGGTATATCGCTAACGGGTGGAGATGGAAATCCTTCGACAACATCAACATTCCAGAATTAGAAAATAAGGAGATAATTAGGATCTTGAAAGATTGAATCATCACTTTCCACTCAGGGGAGGACAAAATGGTTTGGGATGGTTCAAAATTTGGGGACTACACTAAGGATGGATATGACTACTGTGAAGCCTCACCCCGAACCCCATCGTAGTTTTTCTTATTTTTGCTTATGATAGACTTAGCACATGATACATTATATTTTGATGCACTATGGACTTTATGAATTTTATGTTTTATGTCTTGGATTGATCATTTTGGATGTTGGGTACATGATACTTTATGATGCACCTTAAGGACTATGTCATGTTTCTATTATGGACTTTTTATTTTGAGACATTTGATTCAAAATAACATTATGGTTATGCTATGGATTATTGATGATATGAGAATGGTTAGAAATGGATATTAATTTTAAATATCATGCAATGTGAATCTTACCTTATGTTATATGCTTTAACGAAATTATCATTACTTGTAATGAATTTAGTATGTTGACGTTTCTTTAAGGTTTTGAATATTGGTTATTGTCTTTATGAAGAATATTTTACCTTCTTGGACTACTGATATTTGAATTGAGTGTGCAGGTATGAGACCATGGTATTTAATCCAGGGAACCAAACATAGGTATACGTGAACTCAGTTTAAGCCAAGGTTGCATCTAATGAGAGACAATACCTCGTTGTATCGTGATTTAGTTTGTAAATGTAAATGGTTGATTGTTGGAATTTATTCCTTAAATGTATTTTTATATTTATTTTCCTTGTGGTTATGCCCAAGTGGATATGACACGTGTCTAGTGATGTGTAATGTTGTGTGTGTCACTTGACACTTGTGAATGTACTTAATAGCATGACATGTCAACTTGGGAATGGTTGTCCACCTACCTAGTGAATCCCCATATGCATACCTTGGTTTGGGAGATGGAGGTGGGGTCATTTCATTTGAATTTCGTAAGTACCCTTGTAGTGGATTTTTAGAGGGGGTTAAAAAGTGCCTAGGGGTGTGTTGGGGTCATTTTTAGGTAGCCCACTTGTTATACAAATAGCTAAGGGCCATTATAACCCTAGGATAGCCTCTAGTTGATCAAGGGACCCTTCCAAAAGTTGGTTTCCCGAGTTGGATGAAAATCAACTTTTGTGAAGCTTGATCTTGGGTAGACCACTTTTCCATTTTTATGCAAAGACCTTACTCACCTTTTTGGAGTTTCCTTTCTAGGATCTATTTTTAGAAAGTTGTAAGAGTTTAGGGAAGAGAGACAAATTAGAGGGCTTTCCTTCTCCCCATGAGTTTTCTAGTGGCCTTTTAGTGGGGACTCTCGATGTTAGAGAGTTTGAACACCCACTCTCTAACTTAGAGACTTAGCTAGAGTTGGTGACATTGGAAAAGAGGACTTAGGATAAAAGGGAGCTCTTCTACAACTTTCTTGACATAATCTCAATTCTTTTTGTTCTATTTTGTGTTGCAAGAAATATGAATATAGTGTGTTTTGTGTTGAGTATTGTAGTTATGTTCTTGTAGTCAAGTTCTATGTTTTGTGAATGATGTGTATTGCTTCTTCTCTTGTAAATTTTGTTAATGGGAGTCTCAAGGCTCACTCACTCTTGGGAGGGAAGAGCAGCCTTGGGGGTAGAGGATTTTGACAGCCCTTGGTGTAGAGTCTCTCCTCAAGGAGGAGAGGGAAAAATCATGGAGTATGGGCTCCATGAAGCTATCCTTGGTTGTTGTTTGTCTTGGGGGACATAAAGACATATTGATGAATTATGGGTTTGATATTGAGATAAAATTTATCTTCTTTGTAAGCCATGAGAGGGTTTGGTTATAGTTTTTTTGGGATTGGCCTTCTCCCTTGGGTATTTGGTCCACTTCACCCCCATTTAAGGGTCCTTGTGTGACCCTTTGTGATAGCCTTTGGTTTGGGAGTAAAATGTGATTTTTCTATGTCTCATTGTATTGTTATTTGTTAGTTTGTTTGTTAACCACCTTTGTTTGGTTCCCCAAGCTCGGGGGTGGCCTCATAAGAGGCCTAGGTTGGTTGGTGACCAGCCCATGGTCTCTTGTGTTTTCTTTGTTTTGTTTTGCAGACTTGTAAAGTTTGGAGCTACCTAGAAGTTGTAGTGTTGAACTTGGAAGAAAAAGATCTATTTATTTATACACATCACTATATGTTCATGTAAAGGCCATGAGGCAATATTATAAATGTGATTAGAGAAAGAAAAAAAATGTAAAGAGCCATGTGGCTGAAAACTAGGTATTCTTGTGACATTTGGAGAGTTCATTTTGTTGTAAACTTTCAGATTTTAGTATTCATGCTCTTGATTTAAATAAAGATACTTTCTTATGCCTAGAGCTATGTAAAATGAATCTTGTTATAATCTTTGAAATAGAAAGCATATATATGAATAGAAGCACTTGTCATTTAAATTCTTTATGGCATATACATTAAATTTCTGCAAGGTTGAAAGTTACATGAAAAATAAAACTACTTTTGGTTGTAGACCTAGTTAGATTAGTACGTTACAAGTGACAAAAGCAAAAAAAAAAAGAAAAATATATATATACTTGCATATGCATATAGGAACATTTACAAATTTTCATCCTAACTTCTCTCTCTCTCAAAAATTTAAAATCTCTCTCAAATTTAAATTTTATATATGTTTACCTTTATATATACATCAGATTCCCTTTCTAGCATGGAAGTTAATATCTGTGCAAAAATGAAAATAAAAATAAAATAAATATGTTGAACCATTATCTTTTATATGCATTTCTGTTATATATATATATATAGATAGATAGATAGATAGATAGATAGATAGATAGATATAATACCCTTTTGCTATATGTAAAATTTATTTGTTATAAAAACTATATA
>MU223519.1:3560557-3570768 GCA_018584345.1 Thuja plicata | reverse complement strand
CCATTTTTAGGTGATTACATTTGCCCCTCTTTGAATTGATGTGTGATCAGTGCATTGATTCAAAGACTTGTTAGCGAGAAGACCCATAATAGTTTGATTTGAAGTGATGAAACCATTCTTTTGAAGAGGAAGACCGACTTGGAGCTTGATTGGATGAAGATCGATCAAAAGATATAAAATAGAATGCTCAGTTTCATTTGAAGCGATGAAACTAAACATTTGTCAGGAACTATTAAACCTTTTTGATTGGTTTGAATGAATAAATAGTTTGATTTGAAGCGATGAAACTGATTACCATTAAGAGATTTGATTAGCAAGAAAATTGACTTGATTTGAAGCGATGAAGCCAATTTGATCAATGTATCTGGTTTCAATAACGAATAGCCCATATAAGACCGGTCTTGTCTGGTTTCGAGTGCATTCACCACTATATAAGATGATTGATTAGGTTGCCTTTGATTTAAGATGATCTCAACTTGATTTGATGCGATGAAGCTGAGATGCCCCAAGCAATGAGGTTTTGATTGAGGATGTGATCACTGGAATGTTGATGTCCCGATTCTGCCCCCTCGGGAGCAAAATTGAAATATGGATAGGTGCCCCAGTGATGAGAAACAATTTGATTGATTAGACAATTTAGGAAGAAACTGATCTGATTAGAAAGAGGTCCCATGTGGTGAGGACACAATCTGTACTTGATGAGAGGTCCCGTGGACCAAGATTGACGAAAAGTAAGATACATGGATTGATGAGAAGAAAATCATGAGAGATTTATATTGGTTGTGCAAGTGGCCAAATTTAGATTTCGATTTCAATCCTAAAAATAGAATCAGGATAGTTGATTTAGTAAGGGGTGTCATGACCACTTGAAAAGAGAAGATTGATTGAGTAGAATCTCAGATCCTTCACATTGGATACAGATAAAATTATTATGCTGATTTCATTACTATACAGATGCAGATGCAGATGCAAGACTAACATGAATGCAACGAATGCAACCTAAGGTGTAGTCACTGAGCTTTAGCTTTGAAAATTTTCATCATTGAGCATTTTTGGAACATCAGAGTTGATACAATCCTTACTGGTGCCACTGTGACCTTAAGAATATGAATATGACTTTCATCAGATAAGATATGAGAAACTAATGTAAGCATCAAGGTACAAAAGCTGAGATGACCTGAACGTTGTTTCTAGTTTTGATAGTGCAAGAGCACACTAGTATCGAGGCATTCAAAGCCAAGATAACCATGAGTGCACGCTTGTGTAAACAAACAGATAAATAACAAACAAGGAGATAGTATCGACCTCACCTTGGCATACAAATAAAGAGGATCGAGGGATGTGAGGCTTTTTCACCTTAATGCAGGAGCTCTTACCATATACACCCTAATTATTTGACGTTGTTGGATCATCAGGACCACACCAACAAGAAGTAGACAAAGAACAAAAAGATTAGCAAAATCAATGAGAATAGGCAACATACAAATAAAAGTTCAGCATACTTCAGCTAGTTTCAAAGTTTTTAGATGCGTATATGTATGAGGTGTTGAGAAACATCGTTGTTCTTGTGAGTACTTTGTGTTTGATTGCTATCGATCTGTTGTTTACATTTGTGATATCCAAAGTGTGTTAAGAAACATAAATGCATCCAAAGATAGTGTTTAAGAAACACTATTAATTGTGGTGTTGAGAAACACCCGTTTGTGTTAGTAGCGAGATGTCCTTTAGAAATGACAATATTACTGACTCTGGTGTAATCCAAAGATGTGATCAAATTGGGGACCCATGCCCCAAGTAGAAAATGACGATAACTGACTTGACTCATACTGCGAGGATGAATCTGATTTGATTGCCCCTAGGTTATGACTCTGGACCAGTTTCAAGCCAGGAGGGTTCTCAGAAGAACCAAAGTGTCACGAAAGTAACTGAAAGATATGTACAAACTGAGGCAAATAATTAATGCCAAGATTAAGCATTGATAGATGGACCACTGAGTACAAGAGGTGCCTGTTTACCAGGTTTTCACCTTCTTGGCAGAGATTCTATTTTTGCTACCATGGCACCTATTTACCAGGTTTTCACCAAGGCACTTTTTCTTCTTTTCCAATTTTTTTGTATTTTTCCATTTTTTGATTTTTTCGATTGATACATCAAGGCGCCTATTGCTAGGTTTTCACCAAGATGATCATTTTTTTAGGAATTTTTCCAATTTTTAGATTTTTTGAGGACATTACTATGTACATGGTGCTAATCACTGAGAATGCCTTAGGTGTAGAACTTCTTCAGATGGAGAGTGTTGATGGGCTCTCGAAGCGGTTCTCCTTTAGGTGTGGAGAGTTGATAGGCTCTGGAGCTGAATGCTATAGTAATGATATAGGGACCCAGCTAGTTGGGTTCAAACTTCCCCCTTTGTTCTCTATGTGACTGATTACGGGGATTTTCTCTCAATAAAAGGTCTCCCACCTGAAGTTATCTAGGTCTGACTTTCTTGTTGTATCCTCTTGACATTCTTTTCTGATAAACTCTGAGGTGATCAAAGGCCACTTTCTGACGTTCGTCTAGTAGCTCTAGTTCTTGGAGTCTCAAAACTTGGTACTCTTCATCTAGTACAAGTCTACACAAAGAAACCCTAAGAAATGGGATTTCTACCTCTAGGGGTAAGACTGCTTTTGCCCCATATACCAGTGCAAATGGGGTTGCCCTTGTAGGTGTTTTGATGCTCGTTCTATAAGCCCATAATGCAGGATTGATCTGCAAGTGCCAATCCCTTCCAGACTTGTTAACTGTACAATGTAAGATTTTCAACAAATTTTTATTTGAGGCCTCAGCCTGCCCATTACCTTGTGGGTAATATATTGAAGAACAATGTTGTGTTATTTTGAATTTGTCACACAACTCATGCATAATGTTGTTCTTAAATTGACCTCCATTGTCAGTGATGATGGAGGAAGGTATTCCATAACAACAAATGACGTGGTTCAGAATGAATAATGAGACCTGTTGTCCTGTCGCTTTAATGAGTGGGACCGCCTCAACCCTCTTGGTAAAATACTTAGTAGTTGTGATAATGAACCTGTGTCCATTAGAAGATGAGGGGTAAATCTGCCCGATTAGATCAAATTCCCATTGTTGAAAGGGCCAATGTGTTACAAAAGGAATGAGCTCCCTTGCTGGAGCGTTTATAAGATTGCCATGCAGCTGACATTTCTTACAAGTCTTTGCGAACCTAATAGCTTCTTTCTCCATTTTTGGCCAATAATACCCTGCTCTAAGCAGTTTTTGGGCCAGAGTCAGACCGTTAGAATGAGAACCACAAATTCCTTCGTGGACTTCAGACAATGCATGTTTAGACTCTTCTTTTTCTAGACACCTAAGCAAAGTACCATCTAATCCTTGCCTATACGAATCATTGGCCACAAGAACATACCGTGAGGCATTGCAGATGAGGTGTCATTTTTCATTTATGGTTAGTCCATCAGGAATGATCAGATGGCACAGGTAAGAGTAAACATGGTGATAACGGGAGGATTCCTGCTCAATGACTGAACAAACCATTTGGGAGTCAGGGGAGTTGTAGGAAGCGAAATGGATTTCTTCCACTAGGAACTCATAATGGAAGTCATCCTCTTGTTGTTGTGAGGATGCTAATGTAGCCATGGCATCAATTGTTCTGTTCTGTACCCTTGGGACAAGTTGAGAGTCACCATGAACATGTAACTCAAAAACATTCCATTCAAGAGCCAGTTTGATTCCATTTACTAGTGCTTCATATTCTACTATGTTGTTGGTACAAGGAAACATGAGCTTGTACGCCTTTGGAATGGAATAGTTTTGAGGAGTTAAAAACAAAATCCCTACACCTGAACCTTGTTGCGTGAAGGAGCCATCGAAGAACATTTTCCAGGATATGTGAGTGATGTGCAAAATAGATCCATCTGGGAACTCAACATTGATTGGTTCATTGTCATGTAGTGGAGCATTAGCCAATTGATCTGTGATTGCTTGCCCTTTGATTGCCTTACGCTCAATATATTCTATGTCAAATTCACTAAGAAGCATAACCCACTTAGCCAATCTTCCAGTGAGGGTAGCTTTACTTAGGAGATACTTCAAAGGGTCAATTTTAGCCACTAATTTGATTGAGTGAGCCAACATGTAGTGACACAATTTCTGAGATGTAAAGACTATTGCCAAGCATGATTTCTCGATCATAGAGTAATTCATCTCATAGGAAACCAATTTTCTACTGATATAGTATATAGCATGTTCTTTCTTGTCTTCATCTTCTTGCGCTAGCAATGCCCCCAGTGACGTTGAGGTAGCTAAAATATACAAAATCAATGTTTGCCTTGTTGAGGTGGCATGAGTACTGGCAGATTAGCCAGGTACATTTTGATTTGAGTGAAACTCTTATCACATTCTTCACTCCATTGATAAGTAATGCCCTTGCATAGAGTCTTGGTAAATGGTTGCGCTCTGTCAGCCAACTGTGAGATGAACCTTCTGATAGACTGGATTCTCCCTTGGAGTGTTCTCATTTGGATTATGTTCTTGGGAGGTGACATTTCCAGTATCGCTCGTACCTTTTTAGGATCGACTTCTATGCCTTTAGCTGAGATAATGTAACCCAACAGTTTGCCAGAGGTGACACCGAATGCACATTTCTTAGGATTCAACCGTAAGTTAAACTTTTCCATTCTATCCATGATTGGGCCTAAATCTTGTAGGTGCAGAGATCATTTCTTTGATTTAGCCAAGGTATCATCCACATAGTCTTCCATGGTTTTGTGCATCATATCGTGGAAGATAGTTTTTACTGCTCTCTGATAGGTAGCTCCTGCATTTTTCAAACCGAAAGGCATGACATTCCAGTAGAATGTTCCCCAGGCACATGTGAAGGCAGTCTTTTCTTGATCCTCTGGAGCAATCTTGATTTGGTTGTACCCCGAGAAACCATCCATGAGAGAATAAATTTCATACCCAACAGTCATATCCACAATCATGTCAATGTTAGGCAAAGGAAAGTCATCCTTTGGACATGCTTTGTTGAGATCCCTAAAATCAGTGTAGACTCTGATAAATTTGTCTGACTCTGACACTGGTACAATATTGGATATACATTCTGCATAGTCAATAGCTCGGATGAATCCAGCTTTGAGTAATTTTTCCAGCTCAGCCTTGATAAGTAATGCAACATGAGGGTGCATTTTTCTGAGTTTTTGTTTTACTGGTTTTACCCTAGGAGCTATTGAGAGATGGTGCATGATAAGTTCTAGATCTAAACTAGGCATATCTGAGTATGTCCATGCAAAGTTTATCTTCTTTTCTTTAAAGAATTCTGTGAATTCCTTGAGCTCTGTTTCAGACAAAAATTTAGCTACATGAATGATGTGTGGATGTTACTCTGTACCAATATTCACTGGTTGAGTTGGCTCTATAAGCATTGATGATCGTTCCTATAAATGACTAGGCAAGACATCAAGAATCCCATCTTCAGGCGCCTCAGAGAGGTTTTCACCTTTGGATGTGTCTTTTCGTTTTACTATTTTGGGTTCTGAAACCGCCACAATGTGGTTTTCGCCTTTAGACCTTTTTCTTTTTCTCATTTTTATCTTATACCTAAGATACTTGATGTCCGCTTCAGTCATGCTCACGCTAGGTTCACTGGTGGAAGAAGTGACAGGTTCAGCGACATTAAGATAGCAGGCTAAAGTGTAGTCAATGGAAAATGTAGGCATTTCAGTAGGTTGTCCGTGTAAGGACCAATCAATGAGTTTAGGATGCATTAGCGGCAAAGGTTCACTGGGTTTGAGGGCATTCATGGTATGTTCATCGTAGACATCGACTGTTAAGTAGAGTCCTAGACCTGAACCTTGTATAGATGTGTTCAAATCAGAAAGAGCCCTAATGACATTATCGAAGCCCATGTCAAAAATAGGAGGTCCCAATTCGTCTGATCTAACATCTAAGCCTTCCCCTACTTTGTGCGTGGTATTCCTATCTATGTCTAAAGTGCCCTCTAAAAGATTGTCAAACTCGTATTCATGGGAGTTTGTTTCATCATTTGGTTTCATATCCAGGACATGAGTGAAATCTACTCTTTGCCCCCAGTTTGGATGAGTTCTACCTAAAAACTCTTCTATGGTTAGACTTTGTTCTTCTGTATCCAAAGTTTGTTCAGATTCAATAGTTTCTGACTCATCATAAGTCATTGATGATTCCTCTAGAACACGCTCTTCAATAGCGTTGACCTGTGGTGTATCTTTAGAAAATAGAAGAGCCAAAATATTGGGAGGAATGGGAAAAGGATACACATCCTCTGCATTAGAATCATCAAAATCATCCCAGTTGCCAGTGGGTGTGCCAGCGCTTTCTATTGTTGTGTTTTGTTCTTCCAGAACCTGATGTCCCTTTCCTTTATCTAAGCGATTCTTCACTCTTTGTTCTTTCTTGGATAAGAAACCTAGACCCATTGTGTCTTTAGGTCGTCTATAGTCAGCAGAGATAGGTTCTTTAAGACTATTTTGATTAGGTCCAATGGGTCCTTTACCCGAATACCCCATTTTACAAGCCACCTTATAACCCACACCAAATTTTTCTGGGGGTATTACACGTTGTTCATCTTCATTATCTTCGGGTTCCTTATATAACCAAGCCAGAATGGCTCTTTCCTTTTGTTCATCTTCTAATGGTGTGTTGGCTTTAACAAAGGTCTCATCATAGATTTCTTGGGATGTTGTTGGTTTCATCTCTTCTGACGGTTTTCCATAAGACCTAGGTGATCTGGGAAGAGATGTGAGTGATAGTATGGGTTCCACTGTGTATCCACCCATACTTGTGTCCTTTATCTTGAGGTTCTTTTCCATTTCTTTCAATAAATTTGTAGCTAATTCAAAGTTGGATGCCTCACTGTTATGCGGGACAAGGGTATCTGCTGCTTGTCTTAATGCGTTACAGGCATAACTAGAGTCGGTAGGAACAATAAATTCTACCCCATTGAATGGGAATTTGATGCATTGATGGAACGTTGATGGCACTGCCTGCATCTCATGGATCTAGGGTCTTCCCAATAGAATGTTGTAGGCCAATGGGAGATCCAGAACTTGGAAGGTAGCATCCCTCTCAATAGAACCTATGTGGATTGGTAAAGTTATGAGATCTTTAGAAGATCTTTCTTGTTCATCATACGTCTTGATAGTGGTTTTCTTTTTAGGATCAATGACGTTCTTTGAAAGGCCTAGTTTCTCGATTAACCTGTATGTGCATATATTCAACTCCGCGCCTCCATCTATCAAGACTCATCTGACATGGTGTTTATTGATCAAGACTTCGACGTGCAAGGGGAGATTGTGTGGATGACTTAAAGAGTTGTCATCTTCTTCTGAGAATGATAGGTAATGTGGCGAAGTCAAGTGACCCACCATGGATTGAAATTGATCTAGATCCAAGTCCTTAGGGACATTGGTAGTTGATAGCACTTTATCTAGTACCTCTCTATGAGATGGAGAGAGTTTGAGCAATTCAAAGATTAAAATCTGGGTAGAGGTTCTCTGCAATTGATCGACGATGCTATAGTCCACAGTATTGGACAAAGTCAGTTGTTTGGACTGTGAGACTTTAGAGGTACCCACAGCTGTTTGTTTGCTAAGAGGTACCCAGGATTTGGATACCGATGGTTTAGTGGAAGTCAATGAAGGGTTGGAAGATCCAAAACCCCCTAGGGTGACTTTTTCTTATGCTTGAGTCACTGCATTGGTCGATCGAGACTCTTTCTCTTTCTGCTTGACGATGATTACATTGCAATATTCAGAATGAGACAGATCAAGCATGTTGATGATGTTGTAGCCATCATTAGAATAAGTGTGATTGATTTGAGAACCTTTCTTGGAAGTTTCTCCTTTGTGATGGTCTAGGAAAGGATCTTTGAATGCCTTATGATCAACATTCTTGTTGTGATTATCAACTGCAATTATTTCGTTATCAATGAGATCTTGGATCTCATGTTTGAGCCTCATGCAATTTTTTGTTGTGTGTCCTTTGTTTCTATGGAATTGACAGAAATCATTGTCTCTCCATCATTTAGGTTTGATCTCTGGATCATATGGTTTGGAGTTATCTGGCAATGTGAGTAGCTTGTTTGCCAGTAGAGTTTTAAGTGCAGATTCATAAGACTCACCTAAGGAGTCAAAGTCTCATTTACGTTTAATCCATGGTTTATCTTTCAACAAACCACTGGTCCCTTTAGAAGATGATGATTTAGCAGTATTTTCAGCATTTTTTAGGGCCTTGGAACCACTTGTCAAATTGAAGACTGCTAGTTTTGATTGGGGAGCAGAGTAATCGACTACTCCATCATTTACCACATGCTTGTTTTTGTTCCAATATTTAGATTTGTCTTTGGAACTGGAACCAAACTTGTTTTCTTTGTAGAGGACATTGTCACCCTTTTTAACAAGCACATCTTCTATTTTCATCACATTTTCCACCATTTTCTCGAAAGAGGGTGGACATTGCATCTGAAGAGGGTAGTTTAGTTCTGGAATCATAACATTAGCGAAAATATCCATCTTTTCAGATTCAGGCATGATGCGTGGATATCTAGAAAACATCTTTCTCCATCGTTGAAGAAAGGTCAGAAAGGGTTCTCCTGTGTTTTGCTTCATGTTACATAAATCAATCATCGTCACAGGATGTTGGATATTGTAAGAGTACTATTGTAAGAATAGATTTATTAGCTCATCAAAAGTTTTTATACCAGTGGGTAACTTTGAGAACCACTCCATAGCTTGGCCACTCAAACTCTGAGGAAAGAGATGCATAAGATATGTCTCGTCATGCATAAATTTTGTACAAAGAGCACAAAATTCTCGGATGTGATCTTGTGAATCAGAGTGACCGTTGTACTTATCAAACCGTGGAATTTCAACCCTGCATGGAAACAAAGGCAAGTACAAATCTCTGTCAAAAGGAAAAGGATAGATTATGTTTAAAGAAAACCTTGTGTTGGGAATTTATTTTTCCTTTTGGAGTTTTTATAATTCCATTTTCATAGCTTGCATTTGTTTAGTCACGAGCATCATGGGATTTTCCTCTTCCCTAGCAATGATATCCTCAACTTTTAAGTGAGGTGGAAGTTGAGCGCCTTGCTCTGCTAGATCTAGGAAATATTGTTCCTTATCTCGGTTTATGATTGTTTTCATGAGTTTCACAAACCTCTTATCCTGGAGACATTCATCAATCTCTTCCTCACTAGGGTCTGATGGACTTGAGGAATGTTGACTATTGTGAGGGTTGGTACCATTAGAGAGGTCTCTCTGTCGAGACCTGCCTCTACCTTGTATTTCTTCTGACATCTTGGGACTAGGTAACTTGTCCTCTGGGGATTGTGATCTAGGAGGAATTCAAGAATCTCCCTCAAAGAGAGGGTTCTCTCCAAACAAGGAGTTGTCTTTGAATGGTAATCCCTGGTTGTCTTCTTCGTGAAATTGTCTAAAATGACTTCTAGTTCGCACAGGCATAAGATAAGTTGATTTGTCTGATTGACACAGTGGTGAAATCTAAAGTGTTATCTAAGTCCAAGACCAAAGAGACCAAGAGATAAATGTCCAACTGAGGATAGAGATAGTGAAGACTCTGATCTTGAGTCAAGGTTAACAAACCTGCTCTCACAACCCAGAATAAGGACAGTGCAGACAAAGATGATAAGATTGAACAAAGGACTCGGTCAATTGGACAAGCGTAACGACATCAAATTTCAAGACAATGATAGGTTGGACTAACAACATATTGTAGTTGCAATGTGAACTAACAGAAGTGTTATGACAACGCAAATTTCAGAATAGACTGACCGTAGTAGCATAGACTGATGGAAGACAAAGTTTTGACAAGTTTTTGAAACCAATTTGACAGAATTTTGGCAGAGTTTCGACAGGATTGTTGAAGTTTCAAATGAGACAAGATAGACAATTATCTAAAGTGTACCATTTTTGGGATTGTTTGATTGTTGTTGTTGTTTTAGTGAACACTCACGCAAGACACATCATGAAGATTGTTTGTTGTAAGAATAAAATAACAGACACACCATAATCCTAGGATAGCCAGGGCAATATCTGTTGAGTTCCCACTTGAACTGAAGTTCAGCCACGTCTACTCATAGCGGACAACTTAGAAGCTTGGAGGCACGGGCTCCTCCTTACATGTGCACTCACTTC
>MU223519.1:3479746-3550496 GCA_018584345.1 Thuja plicata | reverse complement strand
TATATATATATATATATACTAACTTGGTGGATTACATAGATGACCAATATATAATTATGAGTGTTAGGGTAATAATAATTTGTCATAATCCTTAGACTACACTAATGAATCCCAGCATTGATACATATCGTATCAATGGGGGATTTTTTGGCCAATATACTTAATTATTAACCCACACTTTTCTTCTCATAAATATGTATATCTCGACACACATTTGCCTTATGGAAGGGGCATTTAATTCCCCCAACATATTACTTTTTACACATTTCCTTTCTTTAATACCTTCAAGGATATTTAAATTTGGGAGGTTTTATTATACTATATTACCAGATAATGGCATGTGTTACTTAACGTCTTACGATTGCAATCATTAGGGATTGTGCTTCATCCCATCTCAAACTTTTATGATAGTTTGGAACTTATGAAAGTTCTCTTTCCATAATTTTAGATTAAAGCAATAGAAAGTTCTAGAACCATTTATGCCTCTCAAATTTCAATAACAGTTGGGAGAGTAGTAGTCGTTATTTGTGGCATCACTAGAAGAAGTTAGGCATAGAGACAAATATTTGCCTTTTCAATACCTATGAGAACTGGCAAATGACCTTTATGGGATCCAGTAAAATTGAGTGATAGGATAGAATGGTGAAGCATCTAGATTGTTTTCCAAGAAGATCTATTGAAATTATTATGGGGGGAACAATGTGATAAAAAATTCAATTTTAGGGTGAACTGCAAAATTCTAGGTATATTATCTGTCATACTTCTTACTGCAAGAATTCCTAAACAAGACATTATTTCCTTATGCGTAGCGATATTTGATAGATAAATGTGTGGAGGACTATAACATGTTGTGTATAGTGTTAGTGATAATTTGGAGATACCCTACCTAAAGGACTACATGACCCATGATATTAGGTCATTGGTTAACAATGAAAACATAGTCAGGTGCCCAATTTTGGTCTTCAAAGATAAAATAGTATTCAATAATCAATGGAGGGACGTAGAAAGGAATATTCACTTCCTCCTCAAATGGCTCTGCATAGTTCCTTCTAAGAATGCTAGGTGGATTAAAACCTACATGCAGGAGGAGGGTTATGAAGTCCAATATGACTTCAGTGATATAGGCTTAGATATTCTCCAAGTCATCTCGCCTGTTATTATCAAGGCATCTTGGGTTAGCGATAAGAAAGGGAAAGGCAAAAAGAAATCCAAGAAAAAGAACCCCCCAATGGAAGACATTGGAGAAGAGGCCTCAGAGAGTGAGGATGAACTAATTTTCCATGATCATAGTAGTAAAAAGTAGGGTTTATATCTTTACTTGGTATGCTCTATAATAAAAAAAAACCTATAGATTCTAGTATAGATTTTGTTTATATTATACATGGTAATTCTAATGAACCTTAAATTACTTTAAGTATTGTTTTGGACTATAATAGATAATGGTGATGAACCTTTAGATACTCTTTTGCTTCTATTCTAGCAAAAAAACTATGATTGCTCTTAAATTTGGGTTACACTGTTATGTAGACCACTATTAGATCTTACTAAGTCTTTCATTATAGTTACAAAATTGACAAGAAATAGGTATGAAAGGATTAGAATGGTGCAAGAGCACCCTCAAGTTAATCCATCTCAAGCATATCAGTGGAACCAAATACAAAGGGTTAGGATAGTGATTGGATCTTGGATCCAATGTCATCAACAAGTCCTCAATTGTAAGACAAGGGGACACTAGGTGATGTTATAAACCTAGTTGTCTACCTTAGTCAATTTGGACAATATTGGGTAGATTAGGATAGAATAGTATAGGGAACCTAAGGAAGGGTAGAAATTCTATTTTAATCCTTCTAAGGTACCCTATGGAGTCAAAACACAAAACTTTGCAAGTTTAGTCACATTTGACAACTTTTGTTAAAAGTTGTCAAAATTGTTAATGTTGCATAATGCAACTTATTGTTAAAAGATGCAACTTTTGAATCCCAACATTCACAACCATTTTTTTCAGTTGGAAATATTTGGTAAATGTATGAAAATTTTGGAAAACGTTACTCCATGGTTGGAGTGGATCGATTGTAAAGTTTTGACATTGAAATCAATAAAATTCAACTATTTTTCTATACTTTCCAATTGTTTTTCTGAGTTGTATGGATCTGTACAGATCCCAATGCACCATTGAAGGATTGATAAATTTTATGAATTGTCTTATTTGAACTTTCCAATTGGTTTGAAGGATTGAAGTGCAGGGGATCAAAAGTTATCCAATTTTGATTGCTCACTGGTCACAGGAAGGCCCTAACTAGGGTTTCAAGACAAAATCCCTTTTACCCAGAGACTCCACCATGGGAAAATTATAAGAATTGGTGGAGATTAAGGAGGGAGGATTTAATTTAATAATTTTTAGGTCTTATATTAGGAGGTAGTCAGTGGAGGGAGAAATGATTAAACCCTCTGGACAGGCATCTAGATGTGACTGTCCAGAATTGGGTTTTTAAGGCACAGATCGACCCAGGGGTTGAATGGAAGTCTAAATCCTTGGATTTAGAAGTTTTGTGTGATCCAAAAAATTTTAAAATTGGAGGGGTTATAAGGTGAAGTGAAATTAAAACACTTTATTTGTAAAAGTGGCCTAATAGCCCTATTAGGCCTAGGAGAGAATTGAGGACAACAGGAGTTAGGGGATTGGTCAAGACCCCTAACTTGGAGGGTGTTGTTGGTGGATGGATTGAAGAGTTTTATGGTGGTCAATACTTTTTGTGGTGGATTTCCAAGTAATTTTCCTTCAAGAATCCATATCTTCTCCTTGTAGCCCTATATATGATTAGGTGCCTAAATTGGGTTTCAAAGATATCTTTGTGTGGGATTTGTGTTTCATTACATCTAAAATTGATGTCTAGCATTGATATAACCCTTGTTCCATCCCTGGATTAACTATTTCTAATTGTATCATATTATGCCCTTAAGGGTGTTGAAGATTGGGTGGAAGATCTAGTCTTGTCATTGTGGGTTTTGGGAACTCTTTGGTAGAGCCCTAGATTGTGTGGGAGTAGGAGGTATTGTGGACCCTAGTGAATAATTTTGACATAGTTTGGGGCTTTGCTCCAAGTGGTATCAGAGTAACTAGTATATCTTTGGAAGAAGACAATTTGCAACCATGACGGATGGTGGTGAAGAAAGTGAACCTCCTAATAGGATGTCCAGTGCACAATTGTTGAGAGTGGTAAAGGAACATGATGTGGAGAGGAAGTTGATGAGGCAGGAAATGGAAATACTCAAGGAACAATTCAAGAGAGGGATTAGTGGGAAATCTGGTATTGAAGAGGAGGGGAGTGATGAAGAGACCCCTTGGCAGGAGGATGAAGAAGAAGTCCCTACAAAACAGAGGCTACTCTTGAAGAATTTGAAATCCATGGAAAGAAGGATCATGGATACTAAACTTGATCTACCTATCTATAATGGGAAGATGGATCTAGAAGAATTAATGGATTGGATTGATGCACTCACTATTTTCTTTGAATGTGAGGAGATACCAAAGCATTAGAAGGTTAAGATAGAAAAGTCCAAGTTGAAGGGATTTTCCCTAACTTGGTGGAACTTCACTCAAGAAGAGAGGGTGAAGATGGAAAATAATCCAGTAAGCACTTGGAAGAAGATGGTGACCTTGGTGAAGGAATCCTATGTGCCTGAAGAATATGAAGTTCAACTTCATATGAAGAGACAAAGTTTAAGGTAGAAGGAGATGGATATCTCAAGCTATACTGAGGAATTCCATAAAATTACCATGAAATCTAAGTTAGTGGAACTCGAGAGTGTCAAAATTGCTATATATATGCAGGGGTTGAGGATAAACATCCAAGATGAACTAAGTTTGTGTTCCCCTACTACTATCCAAAAGTGTTATCAATTAGCATTGAAAGTTGAGGAAAAACTCAAGAGGAGGAAAGAGAAAAGTGGAAGAGGTAGAGACCAGTGAGACTTTGGAAGTAGAGGAAGAGGGGCAAACAGTGGAAGAGGACAAGCTCCTATAAATTTTGGAGAAACCAGTCAAGAGAACTCATTTGGGGAAGGTAGTTCTAGAGGCTCCTATAGAGGAAAGAGAGGAGATTCAAGGGGAAGTTTTGGAGGAAGAATTTCAGGACCTCCAAGGTGTTATAGATGTAACCAACAAGGACACTTAGCATCCAAGTGTCTAGAGAAGGCAAGCAATCAGGTAGAGAGAAGGGAAAACATGGTTAGGGAAGAAGAAAACTAAAGAGACAATGCACATGGTTCTTATGCACCACTTGAGGAAGGAGAAGTCCTAATGATGAGAAGGACATTATTGAAGGCTCCAAGCACTCAAGAACCCCCTCAGAGGAAGAGTATATTCAGGACCACCTGCAAGGTGGGAGACAAAGTTTTCAAGATGGTGATTGACAGTGGGTCTACAGACAACTTGGTGTCAGAAGAAGCAGTAAAGAAACTAAAGTAGAGGAGGGTGCCCCATACAAACCCTTACAAGGTGTCATGTCTCAAAAAGAAGTAACAAACTGTCATAGAAGAGCAAGCTTGGGTGGAATTCCAACTTGGGAAATACAAAGATAAAGTTCTATGTGACATTGTTCCAATGGATGACCATAACTTGCTACTTGGGAGACCCTGGAAATATGATGTGGAGGCTCACCATGATGGAAGGTTGAACACATACACAATCAACTACAAAGGTGAAAAGGTAAAATTCTTACCACTGTCTGATTCTATAGAAGAGCAAAAAGATTCTATATTTTTTTTTGTTGGTGAAAAAAGAGTTTTTTAAAACTTTGAAAGAGGAAAAGACTCCTTGCTATGCCCTAGTCATTTTACCTAAGGTTGACAAACCTCAGAAGGTTGAGAAAGAGATAATGCCCTTGAGAAGAGTAGGCCCTAAGGAAGTTACCAGAGACTTACCAAATGAGTTGCCCCCAATCAAAGACATAAGTCACAACATAGACTTGATCCCAGGAGCAACCTTACCCAACAAGGCAGAATATAAGCTAACTCTAGAGAAAAATAAGGAGATGACAAGACAGATTCAAGAACTCTTAGATAAGGGTTTAAACACTAAGAGTCTCAGTCATTATGCAATACCTACTCTTTTAGCCCCTAAGAAGGAAGGCACATGGAGATTGTGCAATGATTCTAGAGCAATAAATAGAATCACAATTAGGTAAATATTTCCTATGCCTAGGATATAGTATCTATTAGATCACTTAGGAGGTGCAAGGTACTATTCTAAGGTGGATTTGAAGAGTGACTACCACCAAATAAGGATTAGGGCTGGTGATGAGTGGAAAACTACATTTAAAACCAATGAAGGCTTGTATGAATGGAGGGTGATGCCCTTTGGCCTATCAAATGCTCCTAGCACATTCATGAGGCTCATGAATGAGGTGCTCAAACCATTCCTTGGAAAAAATTTCATAGTATACCTTGATTGCATCCTTATCTTTAGTAATAATAAGAAAGAACACTTAGAACACCTTAACTTGGTCTTGAAGAGGCTGCATGAAGAAAAACTTTTCATAAATTTGGAAAAATGTGTTTTTATGCAAGAAGAACTTGTTCACTTGGGATTTGTGATTTTAGGAGGGAACATTAAAATGGACCTTGAGAAGGTAGAATCCATCGTGAATTGGCCTTCTCCTAGAACAATGACTAAGGTTAGAAGCTTTCATGGACTTGCTTCCTTCTATAGAAAGTTTATTAGAAATTTCAATCAGTTGTGTGCTCCTATCCTTGAGACCATTAAGGGTGGGAAAAGGTGTAAGTTTGTGTGGAAAAAAGATGTGGAATAATCCTTCCAAATTATAAAGAAAAAGGTAATGGAGAAACCCATCCCAGTGTTCACTGATTTTCAAAAGATATTCACTATTGAATGTGATGCTTCAAATCTGGCTATAGGGATTATCTTGAGCCAAGAGGGAAGGCTTGTAGCCTTTTTCAGTGAGAAATTGAATGAAGAAAAGAGGAAATACTCCTCTTATGACTTGGAACTATATGCCCTAGTCTAGTCATTGAAGAAATGGAGGCACTACCTCCTTCCAAAATAATTTGTTGTCTTTACAAACAACCAAGCTTTGAGTTTCTTAAATAGCCAAGAGAAACTAAAACACAAACACATGAAGTGGGTGGAATCAATACAAGTCTACACATTTTCAATCAAACATTAGAAGGGAGTTTCCAATAAGGTGGAAGATGCATTAAGTAGAAGGACTCTAGTTGTGCAACAAATCCAACTTCAAAGTGTAGGTATTGATTCATTAAAGGACATGAATAAGAATGATGATGATTTCAGTGATATTTATAAGGTGTTTTCTGACTTTTCTGAGGCTCATCATGTTGAGTATGTAGATTATTTGATTCAAAATGGGCTCTTGTTCAAAGGACACCAGTTGTGCATCCCAAAATGTTCAATGAGGGAGAAAATCATTAGAGAAAAGCATGTAGGCAGCATGGGGGGGCATTTTGGTTTGGACAAGATATTGGAACAAGTGAGAAGGTTCTATTTTTGGCTTAAGATTTAGATTGAAGTAAGGAATATTGTAGAGACATGTACAATCTATCAAAGAGCCAAGGGTACATCCACAAATACCGGACTATACCAACCTCTACCTATTCCTACAAGGCCTTGGGAGAGTTGCAACATGGATTTTTTGATGGGATTTCCTAGAACACAAAAGGGATATGATAGTATTTATGTTGTAGTGGACAGGTGTAGCAAAATGACCCACTTTATCCCTTGTAAAAGTACCGATGATGCATCATCATTTGCAAGTTTGTTCTTTAAAGAAATTGTGAGGATACATGGCTTACCTCAAACCATTTTCTCTGATAGAGATGTAAATTTTATTGGTCACTTTTGGAGGACCTTATGGAAAGGGTTAGGGACCAGTCTAAGCTTTATTTCTACCTAACATACACAAATATATGGGAAGACAGAAGTTGTAAATAAACCACTTGGCAATCTGCTTAGATGCTTGACAAAACAATATGGAGACAAGTGGGATGCATTCCTACCCCAAGCAGAGTTTCCTTTCAATGACTCAGTCAACAGGAGCAAAAGGAAGAGTCTCTTTCAGATTGTATATGATTAAAGTACAAGAGGCATCTTGGAACTTAGAGAATTACCACAAAACACTCCAGTCAGTGCTCATGGAGAAGAGTTTGTAGAGAGTATGAAAGAAATTCATGACTCAGTGAGATTGACACTTGAGAAGAGTGCAGACAAGTATAAGAAAGAAAAAGACAAGCATAAGAGAGATGTCAGTTGCAGGTTGGAGACTTGGTATGGGCATATTTGAAGAAGGAAAGATTGCCTAAGGGCAAGCAAACTAAACTACTCATGAAGAAAGTAGGACCCTGTTTAGTATTGAAGAAACATGGGTTGAATGCATATGAGGTTGAACTTCCATCACACCTTGGTATCTCCCCTATATTCAATATTTGTGATCTAACCCCATATAAAGGTGATGTGAATGCAGGTTCTGAAGTACATGTTGAAGAGATTGAAGAGGATGTTGCAGGTATACCCTCTCATGTACCAAAGAAGCTTGAGAAGATCTTGGACACAAAGATCATAAAATAAACAAGAAAGAATGTTTACAAGAAATATTTGGTCAAATGGAAAGACAGTCCTAAGGAAGAATCTATATGGATGGATGAGCAAGAAATTCAGAAGCATGGCTACAGTTTAGAAGACCTCATCTCAAGAGGACTTGAGATCAATGCACCCCAGGAGTATGGTGCAGGAGCACCCTCAAGTTCATCCATCTCAAGAACATAAATGGAACCAAATAAAAAGGGTTAGGGTATTGATTGGATCTTGGATCCAATGTCATCAATAAGTCCTCAATTGTAAGACAAGGGGACACTAGGTGATGTTATAAACCTAGTTGTCTACCTTAGTCAATTTGGACAATATTGGGTAGATTAGGATAGAATAGTATAGGGAACCTAAGGAAGGGTAGACATTTTATTTTAATCTTTCTAAGGTCCCCTATGGATTCAAAACACAAAACTTTTCAAGTTTAGTCACATTTGACAACTTTTGTTAAAAGTTGTCAAAATTGTCAATGTTGCATAATGCAACTTCTTGTTAAAAGATGTAACTTTTGAATCCCAACATTCACAACCATTTTTGTCAGTTGGAACTGTTTTGGAAATGTATGAAAAGGTTGGAAAACCTTACTCCATGGTTTTAGTGGATCGATTATAAATTTTTGACATTGAAATCAATAAAATTCAACTATTTTTTTGTATTTTCCAACTATTTTTCTGAGTTGTACAGATTAGTAGGGATCCCAATGCACCATTGAATGATTGATAAATTTGATCCATTTTCTTATTTGAATGTTCCAATTTTTTGAAGGATTTAACTGTAGGGGATTGAAAGTTATCCAATTTTGATTGCTCACTAGTCACATGAAGTCCCTAACTAGGGTTTTGAGACAAAATCCCTCTTTCCCAGAGGCTCCACCATAGGAAAATTCTAATCCTTGGTGGAGAGTAAGAGTTATGATTTAATTTAATAATTTTTAAGTCTTATATTAGGAGGAATTTGATGGAGGGAGAAATTATTAAACCCTCTAGACATGCATCTACATGTGACTGTCTAGAATTGGGTTTTTAAGGCACAACTCGACCCAGGGGTGGAATGGAAGTCTAAATACTTGGATTTAGAAGTTTTGTGTTATCCCACAAGTGTTAAAATTTTAGGGATTGGAAGGTGAAGTTAAATTCAAAAACTTGCTTTGTAAAAGTGGCCTAATAGCCCTATTAGGCCTAGGAGAGAATTGAGGAAAACAAGAGTTAGGGGATTGGTCAAGGGATTGGTCAAGAAACCTAAATTGGAGGGTTTTGTTGGTGGATGGATTGAAGATTTTTATGGTGGTCAAGACTTTCTGTGGTGGAGTTCCAAGTAAGTTTCCTTCAAGAATCCATATCTTCTCCTTGTAGCCCTATATAGGATTAGGTGCCTAAATTGGGTTTCAGAGATACATTTCTGTGGGATTTATGTTTCATTACATCTAAAATTGATGTATAGAATTGATAGAACCCTTGTTCCATCCCTGGATTAACTGGTTCTAGTTGTGTCATATTATGCCCTTAAGGGTGTTGAAGATTGGGTGGAAGATCTAGTCTTGTCATTGTGGGTTTTGGGAACTCTTTGGTAGAGCCCTAGATTGTGTGGGAGTAGGAGGTATTGTGGACCCTAGTGAGTAATTTTGACATAGTCTGGGGATATTCTCCATAGACTATCTACTTGGTTGGCGGGGCAGGATCAAATTATCTACTAGATTATAATATTATTATAGCCTTTCTGGTTTTCTATATGTGTGTTAAGATTTCTCATTTTAGGTGTTGGTGTAGAACTTATGATGATAATATGTGTGTAATTAGTTGGCTACTATAGTTATGAATATTTTTGATGTGTGTGTGTGTGTAGTGGTATACCCTCTACACACACACACACACACACACACACACACAAATATGAGAAACAAGGGAATCCTTTCACCTTCATTACTATGTCTCCATGTGAATTCATAAATGTCTTGATGCTTAAAGAGGTTGTTTGGTTTGCATTAATCTATTTTACTTTTTTTCTCTTACTTAGTGTTTAGACAGAGCTCCCAACATCTAAATTTTGACAATAATTATGTTGAAGATTTAGTCTTCCTTTCTTGCCCGATGTTTCCTGCATATTGTTCTATGCATATCTAAGGAGATATAGTCTTTATATTATATTAGAATTTGGTTCTTTCAAATTCTAACTCTTACCTATGATTGGCTAAACGGGTTGCCTCTTCTAATGGATTTGGTTTGTTATAGCATACTAGTTTTTGTTCTTTCAGAATTTGGGAATGAGTTTAGTTTCAAAAGTGATTATGTTAAGAATCATATGGTGACTTACAATTTAGTGAAGAACTATGGATACATGTGTCAATGTTCAAATAGGACATATGGTTTGGTATTTAATTTGTGATATTATCACAGGTTCAAGAATATACAAGGGAGTAGTGGAGACACTAGAAGTAAGAAAGAGGAAGGATCTCAATGTTTGTTCTCATGGAATTGATCTTATTTCTTAAAAGGGTGAAATTATCTGATACCTTAATGTTATATGGTCTACTAATTTATTGGCTAGAAGTGGAGGTTGCCTTGTTTGTCTATAGGTTTTGACAGGTTTACCAAAGATGGAGGAATTTGATTTGGGATTCAATAGGTGTCTATAAGATAGAGAATCTCCAGTGCTGGTATTAGGAAATGTATGTAAAATATAAAAGGACGATGAATGCAAGTGAAGTGTCTAAATTTTGTATAAGGGATAATATGCAACATACAAAAGGAGATAGTATGTAAATATAATCTCCTAGCTTGATCCACCTCAATTAAGAGTAATAAAATATGTAATATAGATCCATGAAAGGGAATCAAAGTTGTGAATATAATATTGTAAAAAAATGATTATCATGGCTGGCTCACATATTTGAAGTGGGAATTGTAAATTTTTAATAGTCCAAAATTTTATAAGTTTTGGGCTAGACCGAAGGTTTTCTTTACTCCGATCTTTCCTACTGGCACCCACACTGAACGAAGGTGTATAATTTTAAACTTATTTAATAAAAGATTACTTGCTACGACCTCTTACCTAAAAAATCAATCATCAATTATTCTTCTATAAAGTAATTAAATAATTATCATTATCTAATTATTCCCTATGTCTACACTTTAATTAAAAAATTACATTATTTAATTAAACATTCCTTCTTTATTAATTATTACATTTAAGTAGGCAACCACCTACAACACAATGACAAAGTTGCGAGCCTCTAATCTGAGAGGTCTTGGGTTCAAATCTACTTAACCTTAACAAATAATAATAATTAAATCTCATCTTTAGCCCATTACCCATAAAAAAAATTTACATTTATGTAATAATTACATTTAAATAATCAAATTCCCACTCATAATTAAATAAATGCCAATTTTTTTTTTCTATTAATAATATAGAATCAACTGTTTAGAAGTACGAAAAAACTAAGAAGTAATCTGAATGTACTAGACCTATAGAATTTACTATCTAAAGTTCTATGTTCTAGAATATACAATTAGGATATGGTCTGATGCCAAAAAAGCTATACAAAATTACATCCAAGCTGGACATATACAAAAAATTGTTATATCCTCAGTGAATCAGACTCAACCAATTTCATTTCTTTGTCTGTGCTCATCAGCTCCCCATTGCTCATTATTATTCTTTGTACTGCTTGTACCTGGAGTGTTTCCATTCTTGTAAGTCGTCTCTTTAATCCTGCTATCTCCCATCAGTGGATTTGGAGGGCTGAGCTCATTGATACCAAACCTATTACCACTATTTCTATTGACATCTGGCAGAGCAAGTACATCATTGATGGTAGTGGAGCTTTGAATGTCTTTCAGGAATAGTATCATGGCCCCTTCATCTATCAACCTCTGGAATATTTCTTTAGAAACTTGTATAGTCATTGTTACCTGTTTCAAGATTGGGAGATATCCTCATTCCTCTATCTCCAAATGAGCCGTAGGACTTTAGTGGTAAAGGTTAGCCAAAAATAATTAATTTTACTATCAAAAGCATCAACATAACCAACCAAAAATTCATGCCAAGACAAACCTTGCTTATGATTCTAACAAACTTTATTACCAAAAAAAAAGACCAGATCTTACCAGCCCACTAACAATAAAAAAAACATGTTCATAAGTTTCATCACAGTTACAAACAGAGAAAAAAATGAGATTTTTGACACCTTGGGAAACAAAATAGCCAATAGCATGTTTTTTCAAAAGAAAAATCCATTTAAAGAAAATCTTCTTAGGTTCAACATGAGCATGCCATAAAAACTCAAAGACTAGATGCCATTTATTGCAAGACCAATTCAGACCCCAGGCTTGGTTGGTATGACCAAAGATACTATCATTGTTATTAAGGAGAAAGTATAACTGCTTGTAAGAGGAGTTACCAAATAGAGTGCCATCCATCCACTTAATGTGTTCCAAGTTCTGAGAAGCATAAATACATTTTTTAGGAAACCAGTTACCCACATATTTTGCAATGAGAGTGTAGGTTTTTTTTTTGAGAGGAAGGAATGTTGAATTTTCTGCTCAACTCTGCCTAGGTGAGTATTCTTCTTTTTGAGAGGAAGGAATGTTGAATTTTCTGCTCAACTCTGCCTAGGTGAGTATTCTTCTATTCTCTAGTATATCACTAATGAAGGCGATGCCTTTTTTATGCCAACTTTTGGTAGAGAAGCACTCTGTAATAGCTAGAGGTTTATAATTGAGGTATATTCCCCACCATATAGATCTTTCTAGAATCGAATAGTAAGGGTTCTACCCAATGGCATGTCTAGAATAGAGGAATGTTCTGACATGCCCCCATGCTTTCCACAATGCAGAAAAGACTGTAGAGCTTGGGACCTTCACCTCAAAGTCCCCCAGTAATATATCAATAAAGGGGACATCATTCCAAGATTTTCCCCTTTTAATGGTGGCATTGACAACATTCTTTCTAATAAGTATTTTCCAAGGCTCATTACTTGTAACTGCTTTGATGATCCATTGGGATGCCAAGACCATACCTTGATTTTTGAGATCTTTAATCCCAAATCCACCCTATGACTTTGGGGTGCAACACCAGTTCCATTTGACATTATGCCTTTTCCTATTGCCAATGCCATCTGACCACAAAATATCTCTAAGGATATTTTCCAACTGGTTATTTTGGTAGTTGGAAAACAACCATGTTGAAGCATAATATATAGCATGGGATGCCAATACCTTTTGTACCACTTTCACCCTACCTACTAAGGATAACATGCGGGTTTTCCATTTCAAATGTTTATTCTCACTTTTCTTGAAGATCCAATTCCACATATCATTTAGAGAAGGATCAAGGGAAAATGGTATGCCCAGGTATCTAACAATTGAATTGGGTCCAGACCATTTCCACCCTTTGTGACTGAGCCAAGAAGGAGGGGTGTTATTCCATCCAAGGATAACAGATTTACGAGGATAAATTTTAGCTCCAGAAGCTGTACAAATAGTTGGATTCTAGTGACCACTCTGTCAAAGTTTTGTTCAGAGAGGTCCACAAAAAGTGCAATGTCATCAGCAAACTGTTCAATGAACAAGTTGTCATTATTAGGCAGGGAGACACCTTTGATGGGAGGTCCAAACTCGAAGGCTTTCAAGATATAGAACAGTGCATCAACAACAATCACATAGAGGGTAGGAGCAAGAAGGCATCCTTTCCTGATGGATCCAGCAAGGGGAATGGGTTCTAAGAGTTCTCCATTCACCTCAATAACAATATGAGAGTCTTTGAATAGAAATTTAAGCCATGTGCAAAATAAATATAGAAACCCCAACTTCTCTAACATAACCAGTACAAAGTGTCATTCAATCCTATCATATGCCTTTTTAAAATCAAGAATTTTCATAACAACATTCTATTTATTGTCCTTGGCCCAGTACATAGCCTCTCAACTAGTTATAAGATTTTCAAGAATATACCTGCCCTTTATGAAACCTGTTTGAGTGACTAAAATAATATCATTAAGGACTTCAGAGACCCTCTTAGCCAATATTTTAGCTATCATTTTATATGACATGTTTAAAAGGGTGACTGGTCTCCAATTCTTAACTTGGATTTTGTCTCCTTCTTCAGGGAGGATTTTAGTTAAACCTCTATTGACATTACTCCTCAAAGTCCCGATATCAAAGACATATCTGTATAGATCAAAGAGTTCAATTGAGATCCACTCTTTATTAGCTTTGTAGAATTCAGCAGGTAGGCCATCAATTCTAGGGGATTTTCCATTGGCCAAAGCCCCAATGGCATCCTCAATTTCTTGAATGGAAAATTCCTTTCTTAACTTGCTATATTTTTCTTTGTTAATTTTCCCTGGGATGATACTAGTGCATTGTGCCATACAGAGGAAGTTTCCTTCATTGCATTTAGAACTAAATAGTTTTTTGTAAAATTCCACAAATGTATCCATAATAGTATTACTATCACTGCTAAATTCATCTTCTGTTTGTATACCACTAATAACTTCTCTACTCTATTTTGCTCTAATAATGTTAAAGAAGTATTTTGTGTCTTTTCCTCCTTCTTTAATCCAATTGGCCTTAGCTATAATCTTTTTTCCTTAAATTTTATACTGTTGGATGGATCTCAGTTGTCCCTTAGTATCAATCAAAGCTTTTTCTAGGCTCACATTGTCTAGAATTGAGATTCTTCTCCTTAAGATTTCTATCTTTAGCTTATTTAGTTCTAATGGTTTGAGAGGTATTTATCCATGTCTCGACAAGATTATCCCATTTAGTAATAGGTGTTGAATCCAAAAAATGGAATTTAGAAAGGATAGTCACCATCCTTAATGCACCCAAGTGATCCTCATTGCCAAGTAAGGAGGTATTGAGTTTGAAGATTTGTCTCTTAGGGCGAGTCTTGGGTCGGTCTGCTATGTTTTTTAGGGTGATACAAGCACTGATGGGGGAGTCATCAGACATGCTATCATGAGAGACTCCAATGGGGTAATCTCCTTGGTTATGGATCAAACCAATGCCAAGCAAATTAATATAGAGTCTGTCAAGTTTGTAATAAATTTTGGATTTGTTTCTCTGATTATTGCACCAAGTAAACCAAATGCCATCACCGTTACCTCTAAGCACCTCCATGGGATCATAAATAGAAAAGTGTCTCTTAAACCTAGCCCAAAATAAATATTCATTACCTTTCCAATCAAATTTTTCACCTCCTACTTTATCCCTAGGAGATTTAATCATGTTGAAGTCCCCAACAAAGACCCATGCAACCTTAGGTAAGTTGGTAGTCAACCATTCCCAAAGTTTTTCCCCATCTCTATAATCATTAGGAGCATATATTTTGTAGACTCCTATAGTTTTTTCATTGTTGTTCAAGGTGATCCAAAGAGCTATGTTACATGGTGATCACTCCAAAAGGGACTGATTAATGTTTGTAGACCCCCATTTTCCTCTATCATGTCTTGAATATAGGAATTTGGAGCTATCCCATACAAGTTTTAGTACATTAAAGGCTTGATATCCAGTGACTTTGATCTTTTGTAGACAAATTATGTCCTTACTTGGAAGGTTGTTACACCATCTTCTAACAATGTATTTTCTGCCATGCATTTCCATACCTCTCACATTCCAACTATGAATTTGTATCTTCATCATTAACCAATTAAAGGTGTTGTATTCCTACATAGTCTGGTGAAGCACTCAGGGATTTCATTTCCCTTAACTTTATTGATTCTATCATTTTTTTTGAGACTATTGTTCCTTTCATATGTTTTCCTTTTTTTCTTCATAGTAATGACTTCAGTGAAACCCTCCTCTATACACTCAATCTCAGTATTAGGTTCCTTTTCTAATTTTTTTTCATTATCTATTGTTGAAAGCATGGAGACATCTGAGGCATTCTTCTGATCTAGAGATGTCTTAGGTTTGTGGGCCTCTTTATATTTTTTATCCCCTGTATTAATTCTAGACAGAGAAATTTGTTGGGCATTTTTGTGACTGGAATTATCTTCATTAACTTTCTCTCTAGGCACAGGGATATACTGGGGAATAACAGAATTCCTCTTGGGGGGTTTAGAGGGAGTTGTGGATGCAGGTCTCACTTCATATTCCTCATCAAACAAAGGATTGTTTAAAGTAACAAAGGTGTCATCTTGAGTATCAATTATAGCCCTATCAACTTTAGGGTTTGGTTGATTACCACTATTGTTACCAGAATGAAAATATTTTTGTATGTTTTTTAGAAATGGGAAATCCTTTTTGGTGTGGCCATTCAACTTACAATATAAATAGGCACCAATATCACCAAGTTTAGATATCTCCCATTTGTAAATCTTTCCATCAAAGTTCATGGAAATGTTACCAGGGAAGGTAACCCTTGGGATGGGAGCCAAAAGAATGTGGGCATTAAGGTGAGGGAGGGTGACCTTAGTGTCCTCAATTTGTAGAACAGACCCCAAAGGCTTTAACATATGAGGTAAGAAATACCAAAATTCTGGTTGAATACCCTTAAGTTCCACCCAAAAGGGAGAGGCTTGAGAAATAACATTTTCATGGTTTCCTTTAGGAGACCATGGTAGGGCTCTGAACATGGTCTGTCCAACATTCCAAAAAATCTTATTTAACACCTTTTCTTGCATAGCATGGTTTTTAAAAAAGACCACAAACAATCCCTTCTGTATCATTATGCTAAAACTTACAAAAATTTCAAGTTTCTTGCCCCAAACATTATTTATCCAATCATCAAGAAATTTGCGTGCAGGAAGAAATTTAACATCCATGCAAACAAAGAAGACTGCAATATTCTTAAGACTAGTTTGTTCCTCCTTAATAACATTCAACATGTCCTCGTTTGGTGACAGAGAAAGGGTATTACCAACAAGATTAGGGGTCTTACCTTCTCCTCCAAAAAAATTGCAGGGACTACCTGACTCGACACTATCTCCTCATTGATTTTCATCGGTGTTAGGCTACTCTCCTCTGCCTCCCACATCCTTCTCAATCGAATTATTTTCAAAAAATTAGATTCTGGGCATTTATATGCAGACCCATCTGCAACCACTACCTTATATGAAGGTTTGTGTCCTCTAAAGTTACGAGCACCCCGACCATTAGCATTGCTCAAACTAGGATCATTCTGCCTCCCTTTGGAATGATTACCATTCTCCACACAACCTCTAGGGCATGTATCTTTTACATCATTGGCCATACATGCAACACAAGCCAGGGAAAAGAAGGATCAAGCCCTAAAAAAGAAACCAAACAGAGAGCAAACAACAAGCGAAAACCCAATGAAGAAAAAACAAACATAAATGGGGCAAAGGAAAAAAAAAGAAGAATACAAGACCAGCCCAAAAAAAACTCAAAGAGACTGCCAAGAGTCTGCAAGGTGGGAAAATCTCCAGAGCACACACGGGGAAGGTGCCCACTTGTAGAGCCCTCGAGAACTTGTTTCTTCTTGAGGACTGGAACTTTTTTCTTCTTGAGGACTGGAAATTTTTTCTTCTTGAGGACTGGAACATCCAACACTAAGAAGATACTTGCTCGTAACTTCCCACTATGGATTGAAATTAAAAATGTCCAACCTAAATTCTAGCATTTCATCCCCCATTTTCTTAAACCTCTTGGGACAGTTTTGCAAGTTGAAGAGGCAAAAGTCACTCTTCCCCATTTGAATGCTCGTGCTCTGTTAACCCTACACCCAGACATTACCTTGCATGATGTTATCTCTTTAGAAATTGAAGATGAAACCTTTGTGTGGGAGATTGTGAAACTAGGTGGCTTAGGAGCTTGCTTCCATTGTAAACTCAATGGGCATAACATGAGAGACTACCCTCTTCTTAAGAATATCCACAGAGAATTCCTCGATAACCAAACCAACATAAGTACTAAAAAAAATGACAAGGATGTCGAGGTAAACAATAATACTAATGGAAATTTGGACAATAATGGTACATCTTTCTGACCTACAGGAACCATGGATACCCAAGACCATAATTTTGTCTCCCTCTCAAATTGACTATTCGAAGGGGAATTTGAAGTGCAGAAAGAAGGTAATACAAATGATAACCAAAAACCCTTTAATTGTCAACCCCAGTACATCTCGGTGGTTAGGGGAAAAATTAATGAGGAGAATATACAAAAAAATAATGCACAACAAATAGTTCTATCTAACTTAAAAAATAAGAAGTATGACAACAAGGGAGGAAATGAGAAATAAGTGGTTGAACAGATTAAAGAATTATCTAACACTATACCTCCCAGAGGGAATGAGGTAATACCTAGTATTGAGACCCAACTATGTCCTTAAGAATACACCAACCAAGAGATGGATGAACATGATTTCATAGAAGTTGTTAGCAAAAAAGAAGAAGAGGAAAACTTATGAGAGAAGTAATAGTTTGTAAAGCAATGAAAGGAAAACAAGTCAGAAGAATAAAGACATGCCCGAATGCTTTAACAGGATCTACCAGAATTAGAAAACCCCCACCAAAAGATAATGATGATGAATGTTCGTAGCTGGAATGTTAGAGGGTTAGAGCTGTCTAATAGGAAATATGTTGTTAGGAATTGGTGCAATAAAATCCAGAATAATGATATTATCTGTCTTCAAGAAATCAAGGTCACAGAAGCCAGGGCTTACAACACACTCAAATTTATTTGGAATAGAGCACTTTGTATTTTTTCCAAACATGAGAGAGGAAAAGGTGGTGTGGCCATGCTAATTGGAAACAGATGGAGGGATAAGATGATAAAACAAGGGTTTTCTCCATGTAACAGAGTAGTGTGTGCTATCTTTAAAGAGAAAGACCAAATAGTTGGGGTATGCAACACCTATGCACCTAATGACTACACATAAAGGTGTATAATATGGGATTGGATTACCAATAATCTTTCAACTGCTAAATGGATCTTTTTAGGAGACTTCAACATGGTAGAAAATAAACATGATAAGTGTGGTGGGAACAAACATGAATGGAAAGGCAATGAAATTTTCTTCTGGTCAACATTTAAAAGGAAATTTCGCATAAGTGACCCACTAGAGAAGAAAACAAATTCACACCACAACATATGGTTTACGTGGTGTAAAAACCAAGCTAATAGGAGTAGGATATATTGTAGACTAGACAAGATATACTTTGATAATAGTGATTTTGGGCTCTCTCACACCCAGGGGAAGAACCCTATCAGTGTAACTCCAGTTACCATGTCATACCACAACCCTATCTATGGATGCATTGTGATCAATAATGCCAATAACCAATATCTAACTCAGAAAAGAAAAAGGGCTATTCAAGCTTAAAAGTGCACTACTGGATGATGAAGATACTATTGAGTCTATTCAAATGGCAACTACCCTTTCTAAATTTTGTAATTAGAACTCCTCAGCCAGAGATAAATGGGATCAACTAGTGATAACATGGAGGAACATGTTCCAAATTATTGGAGAAAAAAGGCTATGGATAGGAATAATGATGAAAATACACAACAAAGAAGAATTAACACAATAGAGACAAAACTCCAGGAGAAGGGAAACAATGTAGAACTAGAGAAATCACTCATTCAAGAAAAAATGCAGTTGAGGAAATCTCAGAACTATAAGATACAAGGCCAGAAAGTTAGAGCTAAGGCTAGATGGATTAAAGATGGGGATAGGGGATCCAAATAATTCTTCAACCTTATCAGAGCCAAACATAATAGGGAAGAAATAACTAGTATACAAGGTGCAAAAGGAATTACTAAAAGTAATAAGGAAATAGTAGAAGCTTTCAGTGACTTCTATAAGAAACTATTTACATCATAACACAACTAGGGAAAATTTGAGGCAATGGAGAAGTGCATTAAAGTCATCCCCAAGAAGGTTTCCAAATAGGAAGCTATGAGAATGGAAAAAAAGGTCAGCCTTAAGGATATAGATGAGGCTATTGGATCCTTAGCCAATCACAAATGCCCTGGAGTAGATGGCCTATATGCAGAATTCTACAAAAAAATCAGGAATGGATAGCCAGTGAGCTGCTTGAAGTATATGAAGAAGCCTTTGAAACATGATCCTTGGGGAAAAACATCAATAAAGGAATGATCACACTCTTACCCAAAGAAGGAGATAGATCTCAAGTCAAGAACTGGAGACCTATAACCCTTCTTAACATCACATATAAAATAATTTCTAAGATCATGGCTAGAAGGATTAGTAGCATGTTAAATGATATCATCTCCGTCACCCAGACAGGGTTTATCAAAGGAAGGTATATATTTGACAATCTGATTACTAGTTGGGAAGGCATGGACTGGGCTAAATTGGATGGACAGAATGCAGTAATGGTACTACTTGACTTTGAGAAGGCATATGATAGAATTGAATGGCCATTTGTTTTGAAAATGTTGGAAATATTTGGGTTCCTAGAATACTTCTCCAGATGGGTAAATATATTGTTTCAACACTCATCAACTGTAATCAATGTTAATGGAGAAATATCAGAACCAATCCTACTAAGTAGGTCCATTAGACAAGGATGTACCTTGGCACTAGCCCTATATGTCATTGCTACAAATGCCTTATCATATATATTCTCAAGGCCAATGAATTTGGCCCTCCAATAAGAGGAATCCATCTCCCCAATACATAGGATCTTATTGTAGAGAAGTTTGTTGATGACACGACATTATTCTTAGATTTAGAAGAAAACAATTTTGACAATATGATCAGGAGACTCAAAATATTTTTTCTTGCCTCAGGAGTTAAGATTGCAATACATAAATCCACCATAATGGGGTGGACCCTAGAGGCCCCAAATTGGCTTACCAGGAAAGAATGGAAATGGTCTGGGCCCTCTAATATTGTAAGGTACCTAGGTATTCCCTTCTCCATCTCCCCAAATGAAAAGGACATGTGGGCATAGATTTATAACAAGATTGAGAACAAACATGTGAAATGGAAAACACACATGCTATCCCTGGCTGGAAGAACTCAGGTAGTTCAGAAATTCCTCTCATCCCATGCAATCTACTACTCATCCACTTGGATGTTTGCTAAATACCAGTTTGTCAAAATGGAAAAAGTTCTTAGAGGGTTTATGTGGTCTGATGGAATCGGGAATAAGAAAAGACATTGTGTTAAATGGGAATGGTGTTGTGCTCCTAAACAAATGGGGGGAATGGGGCTGAGAGACCTTGGGAATCAGGGGACTGCACTAGTTTCCAAATAGAGTCTCAGAGCCTTAGAGGGAAATGAAACTTGGAAAGTGTTAGTCAGGAGTAATATTGAAAGGGTGGTGATCAAGAGAGGGAAGGAATGGAAACAAGTCCCCTTTATTGACATCTTATTGGGTGACTTCAAAGTTAAAGTCTGTGGGTAAAAAATATTTCAATCCATCTGGAAGGCATGGTGCCAGGTAAAAGCTTTAATCTGTTCCAAAAATGCAGTAGGGAAAAATCCATATTTTTCTATCTGTGATAGATCTATTTGGTGGGGCATTTATCTAAAGGGTAAACCACTAGAATTAACCCAATGCTGATCCTCTAAAGCATGTCAGAGCAAGGGGATCTCCCTAATACATGATGTACTGGTTGATAATAAATTGAGTTCCTGGGAAGATATTAAATAGAAATACAACCTCCCCAAATCACATAAAAAGACATACACTCTGCTCACCAAAGCTGTGGGCAGATTCTTCCCTAGTAAGATTCTCAATACTAGGCAAATGATGGATCAGATAAAGTGGAATAATGGTAAGGTGCCGAAATATTTTTCATGCAAAAATATTTATAAGATGCTCAAAACTGATGTAAATATTACCAATAGGATCATTCAGAGTTGGAATCCCAACTGGTCAGGTAATAGATGACATTTCTTCTTTGATTTATTTTGGCATGCATAAGTTGAACCACAAATTATATGTTTCAGATGGATTCTTTGTTTAAAAAAATTGGTTGTTGGTTCTTTTATGTCTCAAGGTGGTATTCAGAATGTTGTCTACTCAATTTGTAAGTGCCCTAAAACTTATGAACACATTTTTTTTGAATTCCCCTTTGCTAATAAAATTTGGTCCAGTCTCCTTGGTCAAGGCATTTTTTGGAACTATCCTAATAATCCCTATTGGTATGAATTTATTTTGGGTTTTGTGGATGTCTTTGATTGTAAATTGAATAATTTTTGGGCTGCCTTGACGACTGTTACCTTGTGGACCATTTGGAGATTGAGGAATGAGGAAATTTTCTAGGACAGAAGGAGGGATCTTACTGAGTTTTCTATTAAACTCACACTTTTTCATATTGTTACATAGGTTATTGTTGTTATTGAAGTGCCAAGAGAGAGGTTCCATTCACTAATCAAAGAAGGAGCCATGGTCATCTTCAAAAAAGAGGTCCAATCTACCTCATACACCAAAGATGCACATGAAATTGGTACATCAGAAGGTTCATCCCATATAAATCAGGAGATTGATAATGCAAGGGCAGTGGATAATCATGAAAGCCACAATTACTAGGCCAATGAAGAGGACAACCATAATGTTAATAGGAATGAAAACCAGATTGAGGAAACCAATGATGGTTGGGACAATGTTGTTCCAAGGGACAATAACAATGGCTGGGATAAATCATAAGCATAATACTCTTTGTAGTATTTTTTGATAGAAAATCTTGTATGTAAAAGCTCCATAATACTGGCTTAAAATAGATCTAATTAGGTGGTAGACTATAGCAGATCACTCTTCTGCTCCTTATTACTCTTTTAATGTTATTTTTGTTCCCTGTTGATACTCTATCTTAATATAAAAAAAAGTTTATTTATTTATTTATATTCCCCCTATGCAAATAAATGGATTTTATATTTATTTAATTGTATTTATTCTCCCACTTCTGACTAATACTAAGTTTCAGTTCACTAATCAATCACACTTTCTAACTCCTCAATCACCTTTTTCTAACTAATCAATCTATTCACTTATCAATACAATTTATTCACTCTTCTATTCCATCTAATCAATTCACTGGTCAATCTGTTATGTTGACAATCCAATCTATCTAGTCAACTCTCTAATCAGTTCTCTTAAAAAAATCAATTAATCTTATTGACAAGACAATCAAGTGAACCAACTCTTCAATCAATCTGAGTTCACTCTTCACACAGACAATCAATCCCATCAATTAAGGAATCATGATTGAAACCCCAAAATTATTATAAATAGAGAGTTAATTCTCATATTTGGTAACCACAAAAATCACATTATATTTTGAATTCTTATGATGTCACATTCAACTTGAAACTGAGAGTCCACGTTGCATCAAGAAGAAGAACAAAAAGGATGGCTTAATTAGTTTTCATGTGCTTTTGTTTTTATTGATTTAATTTATTAATTGTTTATGCATTTTGTTTCCTTGCACCTTTTTTTGATATTAGGTATTTTACTAACTGTTATTAATAGATCTTTGTGTGGTTAGATTTGTGTTGAATTGCAAGTTTATATACCTGAATTACCCCTGATACACACACATATGTGTATATGGATAGGTACATATACATGTGGACATGCGTATGCATATATGTAAAAAAAATGTAAATAAAAAATGATAAAACACAACCATTTTACCAATAATGAAAGACATAGGGTAAAGAAATTGTTGCACAACAAATGATATTGACAAATTTTAACATTTAGACCATCCAAAAATAAAAGATATTGACAAAGCAGAGAAGTTTTGCAAAAATGTTTTCCTTTTATCTTTCAACGCCACAAATCTTAAACCTATTCCTTCCAAATGCGGGTTACAAAATGATAGTTTAAGCTTCAAAACAAAGAAATTTTGATATATTAAAATTTGTCTACTTAGAAGTGCAAAAGACAAAGGATAAAGAAGCATTGAAAGCTTAATTTTTTTTATAAAATAAACAGGACCTCACAACTTTCAATCAAAGTTTTTTTTATACATTTATTTATATAAAATAGTTAATAACACTTGAACATTGGCATGGGCAATGTATAGGGACATTTAGTGTTGAAGTATGTTGACCTATGACAATTTAGAGCGACTTCTTTCGTCTAATATAATTTAACACTAAAAATGTGTTTATCTTTGTCTCTCTTCGTTGATGGTCTTTTATTGTTGTAAATTTAAATGAAACTTGAAACACTTTTATATTATATGTACATAAACAACAAGTAGAAAAGTAAAGTTTTCAAACCCAATTATTTGCAAATAAATTTTATAAATCTTAACAAACTTTTTCACTAGCCAATACAATTTAAGAAAAAATATAATAGTTTAAGCTTCAACTTTAATTTTTTTTAAAACACAATCTTATAGTTTTTAATTTAAGTTTGTTGAGTGCATTTGCAAATATAAAATAGTCAATATTTGTACTTGAACATTGGCATAGGCATTGTATAAAGACATCTTGTGTTGAATTGTGTTGTGTTATGACAATTCAAAATGAGTCCTTTTGTCCAACATAATCCTACACTAAAAAGGTCTTTGTATTCACCTATCCTCATTGATGCTCTTGTATTGTTATATACTTTGAGTTTCTTCCCCTCCATATTTACAAAATAGAAAAAATGTTATTTAATTCCATTGCTGCTTTTGAAATCTTTTGCTTCTGAGTGTTTGTTTACCTTTGTCTTTGGTTGGTGGAAAGTTTGTTCTACCTTTTGGTTTTCGACATATTTTTCTTCAAAGCTTTAAATTATCCCTTTCTTGAACATTATTTGATGATGAGAGCTAGAATCATCTATTTCCTTTTTCTCCATTCATAATTAGGAAAGTCAATTTTTTTGAAAATAAGTTATCTTTATGGTGAATATATGTGAGTTTGAATGTTTCATGGTCAAGGCTTTTGAAAAAAAACTAACAACTTGGTATGTATAAGAGGTAGTGCTTGGAAGTTTAAATTCTTATGTTCTCATCTGCAATTGGAAAGAATAGTTTAAAGTTCTATGTCGTCCAAAGCTAAAATGTTATATTGTGTGTGTTGATTTTCCTAAATAGATATATGTAAACTTTTACAAATGATCACAAAGGTTCTTGTGTCTTCAACATCCTTTTAGGTTTGATTTCATTTTTTGAATTCTTTATCAAATAATGACTACCAAATTTATTGTGCTTTTGCAAGGGATGAATCAGATAGTTATCAACTCAAAATTGACAGTATGGATCATACAAACAACATATCCATTTAACTATCATTCACCAAACTAAAAGGTAATATAATTGATTTGTATTTCCATTCATGTTGTTATTGAGATTTTCTAAACAAAATTGTTATTTTAGATCTCTATGCATTTGAATTTGTGAAATTTTGTACATGAATTTTGAAAAATATATCTATGTTTGTGACCTTTTGCCATAATGTTCATGTAGTTTCAACATTTAAAAAAAATAAAAAATAAATTTACATCTCTCCGCATTAAGTTCACTAGCTAGAAACCAACCAATTCAGTCATTAACTGATATAACAAAATACTTAAGTGAATTGTCTACTATAGTACTGAAAGGTAATGCTCTTCTATATATATATATATATATATATATATATATATATATATATTTTTTTNAATTCAGTCATTAACTGATATAACAAAATACTTAAGTGAATTGTCTACTATAGTACTGAAAGGTAATGCTCTTCTATATATATATATATATATATATATATATATATATATATATTCTTGTTTATGCTCCACTATGGTTTTCATAACATCAATCTATAATAATAAACCATTCATGTATATTTAAACCTACTTACATCTGTTTCGTATTATTAGTTATCTTTTTAATCTAAAATAGCACATATTTGGATATTTCAATTTGAACCTTTAATCTTTCACTTCTTTTCCAATTTCTTATAAATATAATGGCTAGCAACCTGAATTTTCTTTTGTAGGCAATAAAATAGTAAATAGTTAATTAAAATTGGTCGAAGAACTCAATGCACAAACCAAAAAAGTTGTCTGTCAATTGACAGACAAAAAGGTTATCCTCTTTTTACAATTTCCCTTGCATGTTTGCTTTCATGTATTTATTTTACAATGATATTCTTTCTTTGTTGTTAAATGATTAAAAACAATATGATATAAATTACAAATGGAAAAAATACTATGTCAAAAACTACTTAGATAACGAATACATATTAAATCAATTGTTCTCCTCCAAATTTTGTAGTAATAGTGTAAGATGGGAAAATGGAGATCTTTAGATAGGGTTTTGAACAATGGATATTTACACATAAAAGATACCCTATGCCTCATTTAACCACTTACATTTAATTGTTATGATAAGGAATGTAAATTTGGAAATTTTTGTAAAGAATAATGGAATGAAGAAATAAAAAGTACTTATCTTAAAAAATAATCTGCTGAAAACCCTGTCAAAATGTCTTAGAAACTATTGATTTTCACATTTCTAAACCGAAACTGTGAGATCTAGAAAACCCAAAAATATTTTTCAGATCTGGCTCAATTTGACTTTGACCCAAAATAGAATGTCGATCCTGACCCAGAACAAAATGTCTTCACCCAAAATAGAATGTCGATTCTGACTCAGAACAAAATGTCGACCTTGACCCAAAACATAATGTTGATTATGAACCAAAATAGAATGTTGACCTTGACCTGTACAGTCTAACAGAAAATCTATTTCCTGATCCCGAAAGTCTGTCGAAAAGGGTATCCAGATTTGCACTTGAATCTGTTGTCTTGTACTTGTACCTACAAGAAAAATGGTTTTGTTTGTTGGCAGGGAAGGGGTTTTCCTTGGTCAAACCCTAGTTTTGGAATTAACCTTAAAATATAATTTAAATAACAGAGATAAACAAAGTAAATGAACAAATTCACCTTGCTTGTATAGAAACCCTTGTGGTGGATTCGAATCCTTGGATCCACAAGTATGGATATGCCAAATAGATGTAGAATGTAGAATGTATGATGTAGGATGTCTCAAATCAATTTCCTTTGGATCTTCAACACCAATCTTGAATGGATCTTGGAATAGGAAGAATTTTGCATGGATGTGGATGGAGAAATCTTCAACAAGAGGGCTCCATAGAGCTTGAATCTTTCAATGGCTACCAATGGATCTCCTTGATGAATTGAATGCTTAAATGTATTTTAATTATTGAATGCTTGAGAGTAGACGCTTGATTCAATAGATCATGCATAGAGTTTTTGTGGATGAAATTGCTTCTTGTGTCTTGCCTCTTAGAGAAAATGAGAGGAGAAAGCTTCCTTATATACAAATCTAGGGCACAATATTTTAGAGAGGCCTATATAGGAGAATTAAATTCCCATTAGACCTATACCCATAGAAGTGGACCTATATTAAATATAATTTTAAGATTCATTGCCTCAAATACCAAAACAACTGACCCGGAAGTGGGAATTAAATCTTTCCAAAGCCCGACATCCAGAAACTTTGGGAACCCAAAACTTGGACCTTGGGTCAAGGTCGAGGTTGACCCTCACCTAGGTTAGGGTTGAGGTCAACCTTGAAATAGGTCAGGGTCAAGGTCAACCTTGACCCCGAGGTCAAGAATCTCAGAATCACAGAGAAGAATGCCAGAAAAGGTAGGAGAAAAGTGGAAAATAGGGCAGAATCAGGGGGAAAAAGTAGATCCAAGTCAGAGAACCATTCAAGGCTCTTAATATGACCCAAAACCACTTACTCAGAGGGATAAACCAGTCCAAAATGGAAGTGCTTCTATTTTCCAACTATACATTTAGCCCCCACTTTAGCAAGAGTATGGACTCGATGCAAACTCTTGGTAAAGGAGATCATAAAGAAAAGATAATCTTATTGAAATCAAAAGGGACAAAGGAATCATGAAGCCCCCAGGGACTTAAGTCTTTATGAACCCTAAGATCATGATAAGAGAGACATCATAATTCAAAGAGAAAAAGAGAGAGGGTGTGATTACCTTGCCCAATGAGATGTGTGTCTCACTGTGAACTAAAAAAAGGATAGGATGGCCCACCAAGCAAGCACTTGATAGGCACCCCATAAAGTTGTGTGCCTTATAGTGGATTTGTGCATGTATGTAGTGCATCTTCTAATGTCTTTTATGAAGTACCCATGGATCCATATCCTCATTTCACCATGGAATACATTTGTAAAATGCATATCTCTTCAGGATTTAGCAAATTATGTGCGTTACCTTCCGAGGATTTAGCATATTGAATTGTAATTTAATGTGTATCTCTTTAGGATTTATCAACTTATGTGTGTTACCTTTAGAGGATTTAGCATGTTTCAAAAAAAAAGGTTAGAACAAAAATGCATAATATAGAACGAGGGAGACCGTATATATTCCCCCTGCTTAAGATAGAAAAATACATACTATTCTGACATGTTAAGGATAGAAAAGAAAAAGGATAAAACCTTCTTTAACAACATCAAGACAATATCCATAGACAACACCCAGTCCAATCCAACAAGGTCACATCTCCTATGAGGCCATGGAAGGGATGAATGCAAAGAGATATCATGCAAGAAGTGACAAAGTAACCCTTGTGAGGGATAGCACACTATTTAGTTTCCAAGGTGAGAAATTTATCAACCATGGAAACCCAATGTCAAAAATAGGTTATAATCAAGGACATAGATCCTCAATGCAAACAAAAATTTTCATGTATGATTGGACATCATATAATATATAGATACTGCTTAACCAAGGGAAAAGTGGATCCCAGAAAGAAAAAAAAGGAGATGGCATCCTTGTCCCCCAAGCATAGGAACAAGGATGAAAGGGGACCTATTATATTGCTCACAACACTATGTAAGACAATGAGCCCCCAAGGATTAGGCTAACATTTTTTACACAATGTGGAGCTCCATAAAAGGAACATAAATGTTATTTAGAGAAAACAAAATTGAAATATAACTCATTGCCACATGATATATAAATAACTTTACTATAAATGAGCTACCTAATATTATAATTTAAAGCTTGACATTCATTAGTAGAGTGATCATGAAATCTATGATACAAACAAAAATAAAGAGTCTTCAAGTATGGACTATGTTTCTTTTTGTGTTTAGGTCTATTAATCATCTTATCATGAAGGAGTTTAGGCAAAAGAACTTCTTGGTCAAATTCCTTCATAGGTTCATCATGTTTTGAAGTGTTATTTGAGATGTTGTTAACATTTATGTATTGTTGAGGATTTAATCCCAATCCATAATAATTCTCACACCCCCATTCTGTAAGGTCATTTGAATTCCCTGTTTATGCTTACCACATCCTTGACCATGAAATCCTTGTTTAACTAGTAAATGATAACCATGACCATGATGAGAAGCCATATCAGAAGGATTCAATGGAACTTTAGTAGTCACTATGTCATCATTAGTAGGTTTGAAAGATTCATAGTGGGTAGAAGTAATGACAAAGTTATTACGAAGGTCATTAGAAGTAGAAGTAAAAAATCATTGTTCAAACTCTCTTTGTTGCTTCATAAAATCAATATCAGAAACCTTATACTCTCCAATAAAGGTAGGATTAAAATCGAAGGTTCCCCAATCATCTCCAGGAAGATCATTAGAGGAAGAAGGATTACTATTAGGAATAGGAGTATTGTGGGTTTGAATATTCAAACAAGGATTTGGCGCATTATCCGCATGAAGTGTATACACCATGTTGTTATGAATAAACTTGACTTTACAGTGAAGGGTGGAAGGAACAACATGCATCTCATGCAACCAAGGTCTACCCAAAAGGAGGTTATAATTAAAAGGTTCAGGCATAACATGAAAATGAGTATTTAGGATGATCGGTCCTACTTTGATAGGTAAGGCAATGATGCCTAAAGTGTTCTTATCAATATTATCAAAGCCACGTATATGAACATTATTAGGTTGGATAGTTGAAAGAAAAAATTTAATTGCTTTGAGCATGTCCATGCTACAAATATTAAGCCCAGATCCATTATCAATCAAGGTCCTACAAATGATACTCTTATTGATAGTAACAAAAACCATAAGAGAATCATATTTATTATGTACTTCTTTAGAAGGTAAATCCTTTTGAGTAAATACAGTGTGAGGAGGACCCGGGGTAGCATGCATGAACTGTAAGAAGGCATTGATGTTATCTTGATTAGGAGGTGGAGTGGGAATATTTTCTAGAGATTTTTGCAAGGCTTCATGGTAGGTAGGTGAAGTTTGAAGAAGCTCCCATAAAGAAATCCTGGTACGGGTATTACGCAATTGGTTTATCAAATCATACTCCTTTCTAGGAAGATGGGGTGGAGGAGGAAGAATGGGTTGAGAAGGTGGTAAAGAAGTAGGAACCACCAGATTAGTTTGAGGGTTATTCCTTGTACGATAAGCATGTGAAACATAATCTATGTTATAAATGAAATCCAAAGGATCCCTAGGTTTACCCTTGATAGTAATGCAATGAAAACCTTTAATAGTCAAAAAGGGTTTTGGATAAACCATGTTAGTTTTCTCAACACTACAAATAGATTCACAAGAAGGAAGCAAAGAAGACATCCTTGAAGGGGATGAGGTAGGATCTTTATTCTCCATAAGATCATCACTAAGAGGGAGAGCATTAAGGGAATTCATATCATTCTCTACTAATGCATCATCACGAGAAGGAATCCCAAATGGAGGTAAAGGATCTATAATGTCTTCTTCTTTCTCTAAAATTTCTGCATAAGGGTAGTGTATTTTAGAAAAAGAGTAACCATCATGTATGAATATGTCATCCATTAATAAATCAACCTCTTGTGTCAAAGCATCTTCACGAGGAAGGGATAAATCAATTTCCTTATCCAAGGGTTCATCCCAAAAAGTACAATAATCCATAATGTCTTCATGAGGAAGAGAGTAATCAACATCCAAATCCAAAGGTTCATCCCAAATATGAGAATTAGCACCCCTATCAATAAATAAAATTGTAGGAGCACCATAAATCACTAAAGCTTGATCCCTAAAGGGGAAAGAAGGTAAATTATTTTCTAAAGTAGGCTCATAGAAAAGACATATATTAGGAGAAGAATCAATCCTCAAATCATCTCCATAAAGAGAAATATGATAGAGAGAAATATTAAAGTCATCTTCATGCTCTAATATATCCTTACAAGGTAATACAAGAGAGGACAAAGCAACATCACACACACTAAATAAATTCTTTCTAGGTGTAACACCATGCAATGGTAAGGTAAGAGGAAGATGTTTACTCCCAAAATTTATAGAAGGATGTTTGGAAAATACTTGAAACAACTTGTGACACATGATAACGAATAAAGAAATTCATGGAAAATAGATCTAAATGTATCCAAATACATTCAAATGAAATATATAAGCATGAATAATGTAATTTTTTTTGTATTTTTAAAGAAATGTTGTGATTTTTTTAATTTTTGATATATAAATTCAAGAGTATAAAAGAAATATACTTTCAAATGCATGTAAGATCTAACGTAAAATGCGAATCTAACACCAAAAAAGAAAGAGTTGTCTATCGTGGGTTCACCAAAATGTAAGATGAGAAAATGGAGATCTTTAGATAGGGTTTTGAACAATGGAGATTTACACATAAAAGATACCCTATGCCTCTTTTAACCACTTACATTTAATTGTTATGATAAGGTATGTAAATCTGGAAATGTTTGCAAAGAATAATGGATTGAAGAAATAAAAAGTACTTATCTTGAAAAAGAATATGCTAAAAACCCTATCAAATGGTCTTATAAACTGTTGATTTACACGTTCTTGAACCAAAACTATGAGATCTACAAAACCCAAAAATATTTTCCTAGATTTGGCTCAGGTCGACTTTGACCCAAAATAGAATGTCGATCCTGACCCAAAATAGAATGTCAATCTTGACCCAGAACATAATGTTGATTCTGACCTAGAATAGAATGTTGACCTTGACCCATAATAGAATGTCGATTATGACCCAGAACAGTATGTTGACCTTAACCTACATAGTCCAATGGAAAATCTGTTTTTAGATCCGAAAAAGGTATTCGAATCTGCACTTGAATTTTTTGTTCTATACCTGTACCTACAAGAAAAATGGGTGGGGAAGGGGTTTGCCTTGGTAAAAATCTAGTTTTGGAATTAACCTTAAAATATAATTGAAATTGCATAGATAAATAAAGTAAATGATCAAATTCACCTTGCTTGTATAGAAACCCTTGTGGCGGATTTGAATCCTTGGATCCAAAAGTATGGATGTACCAAATGGATGTAGAATGTAGAATGTAGGATTTAGGATGTCTCAAATCAATTTCCTTTGGATCTTCAACACCAACCTTCAATGGATCTTGGAATGGGAAGAAGTTTGCATGGATGTGGATGGAGAAATCTTCAATAAGAGGGCTCCATAGAGCTTGAATCCTTCAATGGATCTCCTTGATGAATTTAATGCTTGAATGTATTTGAATACTTGAATGCTTGAGAGTAGATTCTTGCTTCGATAGATCATGCATAGAGTTTTTGTGGATGAAATTGCTTCTTGTATCTTGGCTCTTATAGAAAATGAGAGGAGAAAGCTTCCTTATATACAAATTCAGGGAACAATATTCTAAAGAGGCATACATAGGAGAATTAAATCCCCATTAAACATATACCCCTATAATTGGACCTATATTAAATATAATTTCAAGATTCATTTCCTCGAAGACCGAAATAGCCGACCCAGAAGTGGGAATTAAATCTTTCTGAAGCCTGACATCTGAAAACTTTGGGAACCTAAAATTTGGACCCTGGGTCAAGGTTAAGGTTGACCCTGACCTAGGTCAAGGTCGAGGTCAACCTTGAACTAGAAGTTTGACCTTGACCCTGAGGTCAAGAATCTCAGAATCACAGAGCAGAATGCCAGAAAAGGTAGGAGAAAAGTGGAAAATAGGGCAAAATCAGGGGGAAAAAGTAGATCCAACTCAGAGACCCATTCAAGGTGCTTGACATGACCCCAAACCACTTACTCAGAGGGATAAACCAGTCCAAAATGGAAGTTATTCCATTTTCTGACTATACAAATAGTAATCATTTTGTTCTATAGCAGAAAATTGCATCAAGAAAACAAGGAAACTTGATAGTAATAAACAAATCACATTCGTACCCCTTTACAAAAAAGAGAAATCTCTTTCCTATTGTGTATTGCAAAAAATTTACTAACTTGTAGAAGATGGACTCTAAAGAAACACTTCCAATGCATAAAGTAGAAATTGTAGATGTCAAAAATTACAAATTTAGAGGAGAACAACATATTTCCAACATTGACCATGAATTAAGGAAACATAGTCTATAAAGATTATATAGATTTAAATACAATGTTGGAGATTTTATTTTTGATTCTATAGAGCTTATATTGTCAAAATGCTATACACCAATTCAACTACAAAAAGGAACTACTAAACTTATTTTCAGACATGCCTTGCAAAAGGAGAGACAAAAGCAATTAACTCTTACAAGTATGAAATACATACTCAAACTCTATATGAGTTTCACAAAACACATAATTTGGAAACATATATGTGAAGAATGAAATTATTTTCAAAGCCAACCATGACCATCAATGAAACTGGTTTATGGGGAGATATCTTCTGTATATGTTGGCTATCCAAGTGGTTAAATATACAAGTATGTCTTTGGTCAATGTAAAAAGAAAGAAAGTACTTGTATTTTAATGAATGTACATCAAAGAGCCATAATCAATTTTTTTCCATGACGAGAATCCACTTTATGGACATTTTGAACCTTTTTTCACTCTACAAACATAATATCTAGAAAATCATCAAACACTAACATTGAAGCAACTTTAAAAAATATTAGAAGTAATGTTGAAGATAAAATAAAAAATTGTACACAAAAATAAAAGATTACAGGATCTAAATAGAAGTGCAATGCAAACAAACTGAAATGAAAAAATCGGGAGCAAAGAAATAAACAATAATTCAAGAGAGTTAATTAAAGAGAAGATTGTTACCATGAGAAATGGATGAACTTGGAGCAATCACAAAAAGAGTCAAGACAAGGAAACAAGAATTTTTGAAAGGGTAAAAGAAAATAAAAACCCATTGTGAATTTTGAACGAGGTAGAGAGAGAGAGAGAGAGAGAGAGAGAGAGAGAGAGAGAGAGAGAGAGAGAGAGAGAGAGAGAGAGAGAGAGTNGAGAGAGAGAGAGAGAGAGAGAGAGAGAGAGAGAGAGAGAGAGAGAGAGAGAGAGAGAGATTTTCAATAACATCAAAAAGTGTAGAAATGAGAGAGAGGATCATCTCTTAATTAGATATTAGGAGAGGAGTTACAAAGTAACTTACAAATCTATTCATAATAGGTGTGTGCAAAGTTTTAACATTCTCTTAAGGAGGATAAAATATTTTCATTAATAAAGGAATTACAAACAAATGACATGTCCTCCTACTTTTACTAGAGGACAAATACATGTAGGATACATTGGTTTATCCTAAATTAAATAAAAACAACCAAGGAAAGATTAAATATTCTAACACCCCCCTTAATATTTACTGGGGGAGTTTACATCAATGGGTATGAACCCCAAATTTTTACAATGAAATTGAAACTTCCCTTTAGAAAGAGGCTTTGTCAAAATATCAACAACTTGATCTTCACCCTTGCAATAGATGAGTGACACTTGCTTTTTTTTCAACTTGTTCTCTAATGAATTGATGTTGGAGAACAATATGCTTTGTCCTTGCATAAAAAATAGTATTCTTCACCAAGGCAATGGCACTTTGGTTGTCACAATACAAAAATGTAGGCTCTTTTTGAGGTAGACCCAAATCTTCAAGTAATCTTCTAATCCATAAAGCTTCTTTAGAGGCATTAGTACATCCTTTATATTCAACTTCAGTAGAACATAGATAAATAAAATGTTCATTTTTAATTATTCAAGAAATGGCACCTAAACCAACAAAGAAAAAATATCCACAAGTAGATTCCCCATCATTGGGATCTCTTCCTAGATCTGAATCAGTAAATCTTTTTAAAGTAAAATCAAAATTTGTATCATAAAATAAACCAACATAAATAGTGCATTTAAAATACCTTAAAATTATTTTTGCAACTTTTAAATTAGTTTGTTTAGGTTTAGACATAAATCTAGAAACTAAACTAACACTATAAGAAATATTAGGTCTAGTAAGTATAATTTGAAATTCCTACTATTTGTCTATACAAAGTAGCATCAACTAAAGGAGTTTTCATATCAAGCATTAACTTAGTTCCTAATTCACATGGAATGGAAACATGAACAACATAATTCATCTTAAATTTTTCTAAAAGATTATGAGCATATTTACTTTGAGATAGAAAAATACCCTTAGGGGTTTGCCAAATTTTCATTCCTAAGAAATAATGTAAAATCCCTAAATCAGTCATTTGAATTTTTTTATTAAGTTGAAACTTAATGTCAGAAATTAAAGTATGTGAACTTGAAGTAAGGATCAAATCATCTAAATATAAAATAATAATAGCAATGTCATCTTCACTATGTTTTATGTATATATTAGGATTATTTTTACATCTAATGAACCCTTGAGAAATAAAGAAAGCATTGATCTTGGAATACCATTCTCTAGGAGTTTGTTTTAATCAATATATGTATTTATTTAATTTGAAAACTAAAATTTCATTACCTTCTTTAATAAAACCAGGAGGTTGAGCCCTATAAATTCCTCGTGTAAGTCATCATTGAGAAAAACACTTTTAACATCCATTTGGTGAATAGGTCAATTCAATTTAGAAGCTAAAGCAAGAACAAGTTTAATAGTAGGCATTTTAGCAACATGAGAAAATGTCTCACTATAATCTAAAACTTACTAATTTTATTATTGGTATTTTAATTTTTTTTTTATAACCATTTGCACGAAACCAAATTCTTACCATGAGGTAAACTAACTAAATCCCAAGTGTTATTAGAAATCAAAGTATCATATTCTTCTTTCATAGATTTTTTCCAATGATGTTGTATGTTAGCTTGTTTAAATGATTTAGGATCATTAGTATTCATAATAGAAGACATCAAAGAATAATTTCAATAATTAACTCTCCTAGGTTTAAGTCCACTCATTCTAGCTATGTAATCATCACTTTCTTGAAGCATATTCTTAAACCATTTAGGATTTCTCTTAGAAGTAACATAATCATCACTAGAAGAAGTATCATGAGGAGTAGAGCTAGTATTATCATCATTACTATCACTAGAAGGGATATAAATAGATGCATAAGGAGTAGGGTTTAGAGAAGGAGGTTGGTCCTCCACAACCACAACTTTACTTCCACTAAATTCAACATCTTTCATATTAAAACAATCATGTACTCTATTTTCTGCAATATAAACATCACTAGCAACTTGAATTTTGTTAGTAGTAGGATTATAAACTCTATATAATTTAGTTTGTTCATAATACCCAAAAAATATATAAGGAGAATATTTAGCATCTAATTTGTGTCTCTTTTGTTTAGGTGTATGGACATAAGCAATTAAACCAAAAATTCTTAAAATTTCAAGATTGGGCTTCCTACTAGACCAAGCTTCTTTAAGAGTTTTATATTTTAAAGTTTTAGTAGGAGTCCTATTAATGAGATATGTAGCACAAGCCATTGCTTCAGCCCAAAACTTATAATCCATATTTTTAGAATGCAGCAAACATATAGTAATTTCAACAATAGTTCTATGTTTCCTTTCTGCCACACCATTTTGTTGTGGTGTATAGGAAATGGTAAGCTCATGTTTTATACCAAATTTTTTCAAGTATGAATGAAAATCATTACTAACATATTCCTTCCCATTGTCATTTCTAAGAATTTTAATCTTAAACCAGGATGCCTTTCAACAAACATATGAAATTCAACAAATATATCAAGAACTTGATCTTTACTATGCGAGAAATAGATCCAAGTTCTTGGAAAATTATCAACAAAAGTAAGTGAATAACTTGAACTTGGATGGAGTTATTCTCCATGGGTCACAAAAGGTCACTATGAATAAGGTGCAACTTATGATGTGCCCTCCAAGATTGACCATGTGGAAATGGTTCCCTATGCATATTACCACTCATGCAACCAATGCATATAATTTTGAAAGAACCAATATTAGGCAATACATCAACCATTTTTACTTTGTGCATCAAAGAGATATAATCATAATTCAAGTGGACAAGCCTTTCATGCAATACATTAAATTCAATATTAGCATGTGATGAGTACCTTGAAGTGGAAAACTCATAAAATTTAAATAAGTTATCATGATCCATTTTTGCATTAGCAATAACTTGGTTAGATTTAGGATCAATAACATAACACATGTCTTTATGAAATTCAACCATATAATCTTGACATAATTGAGAAACTGAAAGAATATTGGATTTCAATTCAGGAACATAAAGAACATCATGCAATTTTCCATTAGGAACTGTAGCATCACCAGAACCTTCAACTTTGCAACTATGATTATTAGCTAATTGAATTGGTACATTCGAAGTATCAAGATGCAAGGAATAAAAAAATTCTCTATGAGATGTAACATGTTGAGATGCACCACTATCAATAATCCACTCTAAAGGGTTAGAAATATTATAACTAACTGTAAATGCAAGACGAGATTGACTACCATTACTCTTCTTATAATGAGACTGTGAGTATTTTGATTATTTTGATTCATATATTTCTTATCATTTTTCTTTTTAAAACAATTTTTAGTCAAATGACCATCTTTCCCACAATAGGTGCAATGGGGTTTTTTATGAGGATTATTCTTTTGATTACGATGATTAGTATTATGATTATTATTATTGTTATGATAGGGCCTAGAATTAATTTTATTATTGGAATGACTATGATGATTATGATTATTATTTGATCTAAACTGGTTTAAAAAAAAAAAAGACATAAATGCATGTTCATTAGATTTAAGAGTACCAAATTGAATCAACTTCACTTCCTCTTGACACATTAAATCTTGAAAAATGATATAAGTTAGTTGAGTAGCCAAACTACTAATAGCAATTTGAGAATGTACATTAGTAATAAATGTTAGAGTAATATGTTAATTCAATTTTTATTTAAATTATTTGATTTACTTATAAATTCACTTATTATCTCTAATTTACTTAAGCTAAACTTTAGGCATATAATAATTGATTCTTTTATTAATTATTATCATGCAACCTAGATCTTTCTCTTTTAGGGTTTTAGTATCCTTTTATAAAGATTACCTCTTTGTAAATTATTTATTTTATTGAGGATTCTATTACATTGAAAATTTTCTCTCCATTGTTTGCACATGATGTTTCCTCTTTCATCAATATGTTATTTCTGGCCTCCATAGCTTTTGCTTCTCTCTTTCTGTGACAAGTTTGTATGCAGGTGATTCTTGGGAGTTGTAGGGTTGAGTTTTCATCAACATCAATATGGTATTGGAGCTCCAGATCTTCATTCACCTATTCTCTTCATGAGAGATTTTACCTTGTTCTTCAGATATGTATTTTCACGAAGCTTTTTGTTTGATATTTTTGTGGATCTGGGGGAAGCTTGTTTTTGGGGCACTTTAGGCACAAACCCACCTCACGATTGCATCCAGAAGGCCCAAAAACCTATATTTTCATATAAGGCATGTCCAATTTGGATACAGTTGAAATCTGAGGCAAAAAAAGTTTTGCATGTACGACCTTGTTTTGGGCACATTTTGTTGGAGATTTGCCTTTGTGCAAATAGTTGAATGTATGTTTGTCATTGATGACAACATATAGTATACAACAGTGCACTGTACTCACCTTTCAGTATGGATATGTTGAAACCTTGCGTGGATGTTTTTATGTTTCAGACAGAGTCATGGCACCATGTTCATACACACAGATTCAGAAGTTCAGTAACAGTTAAGTTATGTTACTCTGTTTACCAGCAACAGTTTTAGAAGACTGTTTTCAGAAAGCTGACAATAATCTTATCAATTATTTAGTTGTGCCTATCTATGGGATATGCGTGTTCATATTCATGTTTAATTATGAGTCTAAGATAATCAACCAAGGGCGCTAATCGTGTTTCATCTGTAGCGTGACATTTGGGTAATTTTGGTGGAGCTGACTATGTGAAGCGATGCGTCTATTCAGTTTGAGTTACGCGGTTCTAATTATGTTGCGTGCTTATTTTTGCCAAAAAAATAAGTTTTGAAAGGATTCCTATAGTTGACATGATCATATCTTTTGGAGAAGATACTTATAGTAATTCATTTGAAGATCACCAAGTGTGAATGATAAGAAAAGAGACAGAAAAGGAACAGAGAAGAATGCTGATTGTTTTGGGATAGTAAAGCCATTTCATTCATCAGATAAAGATCTATGTGAAGAAGTTAAGAGTGTATACAATTCATTGGAATTGATGAAGACAATAGGTCTATTCAAACAATTCATTATCAGATATAGTGTATATCTATTTTACTGAAGGTTGCAGCCTTCATCATTTTAGCAATGTACTTTTGGATAGTGAGTCCTCACCCCTAACAAGGTTATTTGTAAAAGACTCCTAACAGGGTCCGACCCTTAACCAGGTCACTGTACTTATGATCAACTCCTAATAGGGTCTGACCCTTAACCAGTTCACTGTACTTATTGCATTGTAATGATCAACTCCTAACAGGGTCGTAAGATCTTCTAACAGGGATTATTATACTCAAGTACAGTTCTTTGTGGGTGCTAATTCCCATCGGGTTTTTTTTACCTATTTTGGTTTCCTTGTAACCAAAATTGTGGTATTTTATCTTGTGTTATCTTACTATGTATATGCTTAATAATATTCTGTACTTAATTGGAGAAAAAGAATTAAACTAGCTGATAACTGATTCACCCCCTCTCAGTTATCCCTTGGGACTATTCCAACAATTGGTATTAGAGCCAAGTGCCTTGGAAAGAAAGCCTAACAGTTGAAGGTAGATCAAATGGCATACTTCAGGAAAGAGAGTCCTAAGTTTGATGGAGAGAACTATCTTGACTGGAAGAACAAAATGATAACACATCTTCAGTGCGTTGGTTTTGAGATCTATGAGGTTTCTACACACGCAATTGATGTTCCTACCTTGAAAGACCTTGCAGAAGAAGACTCTACTAATAAACAAAAGGAATTATTCACTAAAAATGCAATTGCAAAAGAAGCCCTAATCAGTGCCCTATCTGACAGTGAATTTTATGAGATCAAGAAGGCAAACAAAGTGTATTCAATTTGGAAATACTTAGAAGACATGTTTTAAGGAGACATCCAAGCCAAGAATGCTCGTAGAAAGACATGGAAGAAAAGATGCAACAACTTAGAGATGCTACCTGAAGAAAACATCAGAGATTACAATCAGAGGATTAATGAAGCAGTCTCAGGAATCAGGAACAATGGTGGAGAAATTTCAGAGGAAGATATAATGGACAAACTGATGACTACATTGACAACAAATTATGAAAGCAAGATAAATATCTTAGATGAGACTATGCAATTTTAAAAAGACTTCAAGAGAGAGACTTTGATCAGAAAAATATTTGCATATGAGATATCAAGATTGAAGACAAAACCTAAAAGTGAAACAACTTTCAAAGCCTCAGTCCATGGTAAGAAATATCTGAACACTTCTAGTAATACTGAGAAAGAAGAAGTTGATACTAAACTAGAAGAAATCATTGCTATGATTGCTAAGAAAGAAAGGAAAGGCAAAGGAAAATATGAAGGACATCTACCATTCAAATATTTTTCATGTAACAAAGTTGGCCATTTTGCATCCAAGTGTCCTACAAGAGTCAAGAAGTTTAGATTAGATTACAAGCCCAAATATACTAAGGAATGATATCATGCTGAAGATGGTGTAACTGATGATGATTCATGAGAGGATGAGATTGGATTCGTTGCAATTAAAGACATTGAAAAAATTCTTGATGAAATGGACATTGAAGATGAAAAGAAAGCACAAGAATTAGCACTGGTTTCCAAAGCAGACATTAGAATTGACTGGATAATTGACAACGGGTGTTCACATCACATGATAGGTGACACAGATATATTTGTACATCTAGATACATACAAAGGTGGCATGGTTAGATTTGGAGATAACACTCCCAAACCTATCATAGGTAGAGGATCTATCACCTTAGATGGAAAGAACAAGACAGATGATGTTCTATATGTTGATGGTTTACATCATAATGTACTAAGTGTTGGACAGTTGCTTGATAAAGGATATTAGTTAGAATTCAAAAACAATAGGTGCATTATTAACAACAAAGAAGGAGACATGATTGCATTAGGTTCAAAGACCAAAGGTAATGTTTTTCAACTTAAATCTGAAGTAAGTTGTTTTGTTGCAAAAGTGGATGACAGTTGGTTATGGCACAAAAGACTTTGTCATATCAATTTTGACAACATAATAAAGATAAGCAATGTAAAGGCAGTAAGAGACCTTCCTAGTATTTCAAGACCAGTTGATAATACGTGTAGGGAATGTGTGATGGGAAAGCATGTAAGGAGCTCATTCAGGAGTAAACAAAACTCAATAGAAAAAAAATTGGATCTAGTGCATACAGAATTATGTGGTCCTACTCAAACAAGATCATACTATGGAGAAAGGTGTTTTATTTTGTTTGTTGATGATTTTTCCAGAATGATGTGGGTTGCGTTCTTGAAGGACAAATCTGAAGCCTTTGATAAATTCAAAATATTCAAAGATAAAGTTGAAAATGAGTCTGGGTTAAAATTAAAATGTCTGAGATCAAATAGAGGAGGAGAATTCACCTCTGACCAGTTCTATGAGTATTGCGAAGAACATGGGATCAAAAGACAGTTAAGTGCTCCTAGAACCCCTAAAAAGAATGGGATTGCAGAAAGAATAAATAAGATCATACTTGACACAATGCGCACTATCATGATTGAAGGAAAAGTTGCACACACCTATTAGAGAGAAGCAATCAATACTATAGTCTATACTATCAACATAATTCAATTGAGGCCAGGCACAGACAAGAGACATTATGAACTTTGGTTTGGGAATGTACCTACAGTAAAATACTTCAAATTTTTTGGAAGCAAGTGCTACATTAAGAGAGATGATGGTGTTGGTAAATTTGATGCTAGAAGAGATGAAGGTATATTTCTTGGTTAATCCACTAAAATCAAAGCATCTAGATGTTTTAATTTGAGATTGAAGAAAGTCATCGAGAGAACACATGTGAAAATTGATGAAAAGTTCATGATTCAAGAGAGATATTATGAATATGCACCTATGATTGAAGATGAACCCAGACCTATCAATAAAGAAATTATTATTGAAGAAATGTTTGACTATATTGATGTATCATGCAATAACCCTGAACCAAGTCAAGAAGAATCACAGATCACGGATGAAAGTGTCACCCCTTAAATTTCAAAACAAACATCTAGATACCATTCAAAATAAGATATCATTGGAGATCAGAGCAGTAAAGTCTTGACAAGATCAAGAGCAAAATATTTAACCATTGATGAAGAGGTATGTTTACTTTCACAAATTGAACCTTTAAGTGTTGAAGATGCATGTAATGATTCAGATTGGCAAAAAGCAATGAAAGAAGAATTAAATCAGATAATCAAGAATGACACATGGGAATTGGTCCCTAGACCTAGTGACAAAAATGTGATTGGAGCTAAGTGGATATTCAGGAACAAAATGAATGAAGATGGTACAATGATAAGAAACAAAGCAAGATTGGTATGTAAAGGATATGCACAGAGAGAAGGAATTGACTAATCTGATACATTTGCCCCTGTGAGTAGATTGGAAGCTATAAAGTTGTTTTTATCCTATGCAACATTCAAGAACTTCAAAGTATATCAGATGGATGTCAAGTCAGCTTTCCTGAATGGTGACTTGAAGGAAGAAGTCTAAATAGAGAAGCCTGAAGGATTCAAACTTTCAGACAAACCGGACATGGTATGCAAACTAAAGAAAGCCCTCTATGGACTTAAACAGGCCCCAAGGGCATCGTATGAGAGACTTGATGGCTACTTAACAAAGATTGGATTAAAAAAGGGAGCAACAAATTGCAACTTATTCATCAGAGAGACACCTGAAGGATTATTACTTGTTGCTATCTTTGTTGATGACATTATCTTTGAGGGTAATGAAAAGATTAGTGTAGAATTTGCCAAAGAGATGTAGAGTGAATTTGAAATGAGCATGATTGTAACTATAAAATATTTTTTGGGATTAAATGTAAAGCAGAAAGAAAGAGGTATATTTATAAATCAATCTAAATATGTGAAGGAGATATTAAAGACATTCAAAATGGAAGATTGCAAGCCAGTAAGCACTCTTATAATAACAAGAAGAAATATTTCTAAAAATGATGACTCCACAATAGTTGAAAAAACACTTTACAAGTATATGATTGGAAAAATCATATATCTCACTCAATCTAGACCTGATATTTCCAATGTAGTTGGCATTGTTGGGAGATTTGCAGCTGAACCTAAACATAATCACCTAATGGAAATTAGAAGAATATTCAGATATTTAAAAGGAACTATAGACTATGGTTTATGGTATCATAACTCAGAAAATGTAGAACTTCATGTGTACACAGATGTAGATTTGGCAAGTTGTGTTGATTACTGAAAGAGTACCTCAAGAGGAGCAGTATTTCTTGGAGATAGGTTGGTTACTTGGACAAGCAAGAAGCATAAATGTATCTCTCAGTCAACATCAAAAGGTGAGTATGTAACAACAACATTAAATTGTTTCACAATGGTTTAGATCAAACATATGATTAAAGACTTTGGAATTCAGATTGATTATCCTACTGTTATTCATTGTGACAACACTAGCACAATCAACATGTCAAAGAACCCTATAATTCATGCAAAGATAAAAAACATAGAAATAAAATATCATTTTCTAAGAGAAAAAGTTGCAGACAAAGAAGTGAATTTGGATTATGTGAGCACCAAAGAACAATTGGCAGACATATTTACAAATCCTCTATCAAAAGATACTTTTGAGTATCTCAGGATGAAGTTGGGAGTAATTCCCTTTCATGAGTATGATTAGAACTCACAGAAAAGGCATCAATCCTTAGTGTCTGATGAGTGGTTGACTAATCTACTTATGGAGTAGTACCTGTGCTTATTTGTATTTGTATTTGGAATCCTTTTCCATTGATGTCAAAGGGGTAGTATATAGTTAGGGGGATCATACACTTTAGGGGAGTGTACAGTCATGAAAAATAAAAACACAACCAAAGGAGATGCAACAGTGAAGAGGAACCTTTGATGAGGATATTGAGAAGATTGTAAAAAGAAAGGAGACACTTTTGGATTGATGGTGTTTTTAATCATATGTTTCCATCAGTGTCAAAGGGGGAGATTGTTGGAGATTTGCATTTGTGCAAATAGTTGACTGTATGTTTGTCATTGATGACAACATATAGTATACATCAGTGCACTATACTCACCTTTCAGTATGGATACGTTGAAACCTTGCATGACTATTTTTATGTTTACGCAGTCATGAAACCATGTTCATACATGCAGGTTCAGAAGTTCAGTCATGTTAAGTTATGTTACTTTGTTTACCAGCCATAGTTTCAGAAGACTGTTTTCAGAAAGCTGACAATAATCTTATTGATTCTTTAGTTACACCTATCTATGGGATATGCATGTTCAGATTCATGTTTAGTTATGAGTCTAAGATAATTAACCAAAGGTGCTAATCATGTTTCATTCGTAGCATGAAATTTGGGTAATTTTGGTGGAGCCGACTATGTGAAGCAATGTGTCTATTCAATTTGAGTTGCGTGGTTCTAATTATGTTGCATACTTAGTTTAGCTGACAAAAGAAGTGTTGAAAGGATTCCTACAACCAATGTGATCATATCTTTTGGAGAAGATACTTATAGCAGTTCATTTGAAGATCACCAAGTGTGAATGATAAGAAAAGAGACATAGAAAGAACATAGCAGAATGCTAGTTTTTTTGGGACAGTAAAGCCATTTCATTCATCAGATAAAGATCTATGTGAAGAAGTTAAGAGTGTATACAATTCATTGGAACTGATGAAGATAGCAGGTCTATTCAAACTACTCTTTATCAGATATAGTGTATATTTATTTTACTGAAGGTTGTAGCCTTCATCATTTTAGCAGTGTACTTTTGGACAGTGAGTCCTCACCCCTAACAGGGTTATTTGTAAAAGACTCCTAACAGGGTCTGACCCTTAACCATGTTACTGTACTTATTGCATTGTAAAGATCAACTCTTAACAGGGTTGTAAGATCTTCTAATAGGGATTATTATACTCAAGTACAGTTCTTTGTGGGTGCTAATTCCCACCAGGGTTTTTACCTATTTTGGTTTCCCCGTAACCAAAATTATGGTGTTCTATCTTGTGTTATCTTATTGTGTATATTCTTAATAATATTCTGTACTTAATTGGAGAAAAAGAATTAAACTAGCTAATAATTGATTCACCCCCCCTCTCAGTTATCCCTTGGGACTATTCCAACACATTTTACAAGGCAGAAGAAAAAAATCAAATATATATATATGATGCATGGCCGCCACATTAGTTGACATCATCAACAGTCTATTTTGTCAGCTCTGCCAACTTTGGCAGAAAATTTGGTAGTCTCACTAGATTTAGCGACATTGCGAGATTTAGTGGCATCTCCAGATTTAGTGGAGCTCCGCCAGATTTAACAAAGATCACTTAGAGTTCTTCTTGTTTTGGAGTCCTCTTTGTTTTTTTTCTCATAACTTGAGCATACGATATCAAAATTGGGCAAACAAGATATCATCAGAAAGCTGGTTGCAAGTCCAATCTGATTTTGTAGGCTAAGTTTTATGATTTTATTTTTTAGCATGTGTTTTTTCAGTCAAAGTCAGGGCTCCTTTTTGCACTCTGGGAGCCATATCTTGCTCATTTGGGCTTCATTTGACTACTTTTGCATATCGTTGGAAAGTTTGTTTTGTGATCTTTCATTTGGTATGGGTCTCATTTCCAAAATCTACTCCATGTATATTTTATTCATTTTTATTTTTTTTTGTAATTTGGTGAGTATCTTGGATGTTTCAAGTCCTGGGATTGTTTTCCTTGTATGGGATGACTCATTTTTAGCTGTTAATCATGTTCTTAAAACTTTTTTCCATTCATGAGCATTGCATACATCTATTTATGTAGCATTTATTTGTTTTGTAAACACACTGAGATAAAGTGCATTCTATTGCATACTTGGGATCTTGCACATTTTTGTGCCTATTTGTACTTGCACTACATTATAAAGAGGGGGGGGGGGGGGGGGTGGTGNGGGTTGATGTTTTCTTTATTTGTCATCTACCTTTTTCATGAGAGTGTTCCTTCCATGATATTAGCCTCGTGATGTGTGTCAAAAGAGTGATCCTTCTACGACACCATCCTTTATATGTGTTTGTATTTTCTTCTACACTTTCTATGTTCCTGGTTCATTGTCATGCAATTGTTCTTGTCAATTTGTTTTAGTGTACCTCTCATGCCTCTCCTTGCTCAGCATTATAGGGGGCTATCTCCTGTTGGTTCTAATGCTTCCTTGGTTCGATGGAGTGAGCTATGTATCCAATATTTGTTCCTATGTACTAGGCAGATGCAATGGATGGGTACCTATGCATTTTGATGAGATGGATCACTTACCATATGGACACTCTTTCATTTCTATTTTGAAGGCATCCTTCCATCTTTGATTGATCAACTCTTTAGACTTTGGTGTTTTTGTCATTTGTATCTTTGAGTTTCTATGTTTGCCTTTGTTTTTCATCCCATTTCGAGTAGTGTCATTTGAGAGAACTCATGAAAATTATAGTTTTCTCTACCTGATCATGTTCTATTACAGTGGAGAATCCAACAGTTATTCTTTGACAGTGTTTGCAGCTTCATGCTTCATAGATGTTCTTCATGTTCATCATTTGTTCCTATTTTTTGGGACATTCTCTAGTTTGGAGGCTTCTTCAGTCCTTCACTAGGCTTCATCTCTTTTTCGCAGAGGGTTTTTTCCCACTGGGTTTTCTCCTTTTCTTCTCTTTACAAAGATTTTTTGTACTTGGGTACCTGATTAGGCCATGTTGTGAGGACCCATTTCCCGCTTTCAGTAGTTATTTCTAGGTTTTAGTTACTCCCTATGTTTATCTTAAGGGGGGTGTTAGAATAATAAATTAATTCACTTATCAATTAAATTATTTGATTTAATTATTAAGTCACTTATTATCTCTAGTTTACTTAAGCTAAAATTTAGGCATATAATAATTAATTCTTTTATTAATTATTATCATGCAACCTAGATCTTTCCCTTTTAGAGTTTTCCTTTTAGGGTTTTAATATCTTTTTATAAGGATTATCTCTTTGTAAATTATTTATTGTATTGAGGATTCTATTGCATTGAGAAGTTTCTCTCCATTGTTTGCACATGATGTTTCCTCTTTTATCGATCTACTATTTCTGGCCTCTATAGCTTTTGCTTCTCTATTTTTGTGATAGGTGTTCACGCAAGTGATTCTTGGGAGTCGTAGGGTTGGGTTTTCATCAACACTAATAATAAATCATTGAAATTGCTTAGGAAGACATTCCTTTAAAATAATATGAATAAAACAGATATCAGTTAAAGTGACTCATAAACCATGCAACTAACTTTTAAAGGAATCAAATTTTAACAAAAAATTATCCATAGATTTAAAATCAGTATGCCTGAGATCCTCCCATTGACCTTGAAGTGCAATATTTCATGATTCATTAGGACTATCATAGGTGTTTTTTAGAATATCCCATGTTGCATGTGTTGTAGTATAATTAGCAATCAAAACATATAATTCGAGACTCAAAGAAATTCCAATTAGGCCAAGTGCTTCCTCATTTTTAGCATTGCATGCATCTATGTTAGCTTAAGGAGTAGTGGTAGATGGACTTGAAGTAGCACTAGTAGAAACATTTGTAATACCCTGCCTGAGAATCCTCAGACACAAGGATAAACAAGAACTAACATAATAAAATATTTTTTTAAAAAAAAGGAGTAAATAACATACAAGATAACACAAAGCAGAAGACTAACACAATTTGAAAGATTCTCAATCCCTTAAAATAACCATGATTCATTTAATATCTACATGGTTAGCATACAAGGTTCATCCAAATTACTATGTTAATCCACAATGATACTTTTTAAGACAAAGTACAATTCCTACTATGGTTATTCATACAACTTCATTTATCAAATTAAATGCATAATCCAACACAAAAAACATTCAATTATCCCAAAGAGACTGATACTTGATCTATTCCAATTTGGGAAGGTGTATCTCAAAAAAGGGGTATCCAAAAAACCAACTACATCTTCCAGTCGAGGATGAAAATTCCCTCTGTCCACGATATGAGTAACTCTAGTAGAAATTTGTACAAGTATACGTATGGTGTCGTACGATAATCCATAAGAATCCATACAAGTAAGTATAAAATCCCATACAAGAAACAAGATCTTGTACGAGTCCCTATGAAATTCCATACAAGAGCTTACTATAACTCGTACAAGAGCATTTATCTACTCGTATCAAAAGTTGCATCTCTAGCCAAAGAAAGAAGGATAGAGAAATTAAGGCAAAACAAGAAGATAAACTCCAGATCGGGGAGTGTCAGGAATGAACAAATTGAGGAGGTAGACACTCGATTGCCCCAAAGGCAAAATTATAACATTAATGAAAGAATTTAAGCATCTAGATAATCTACAACATCTACATATACATGGGCATCAAATAATTGCACAGATCAATGAAAGTAACTTGAAGAAGTAAATGAGCAACAAGCTCCAATCCTGTAGCTGGAGGAAGACCAATTCTATACTCCAATCCCCAGTAGTGGTATAGGTTAGCAATTCCTCCCAACCATGTGGAACCCATAGGCCCACCCTGTCACTCTCATGGAGATAATGACTTGACCATAGTCACATAAGACACACATGCACACAAGAGGCTATACACGCTGACTAATACATGACTCAAGGTACACATATGATCATAAATGCAAATGCAATATTCTAGGTCAGTACTAAGAACCCACTAAGGCTACTATGTAGGGACTCTAGTGGAGTGTAATTACTTGGCTTGCACTAGCCCCATCGGTATGTGGTATGGTAACTCAACTTCCTTAGGAGGCCTCATACCGTGCCCTTGTACCACCTTGTGCAGGAGACTGGCTACTGTATAGACACTGCACCCTCGCACTTGGCTCGTATTAGCCCAAGAAGTATTTGGTATGGTAAATAAACTCCCTCGAGAGGCCTCATACCATATAGGTGTTCTCTTATTTTGTATTAAGTTTTATTACCCATGTGTTTATTTGGTTATCACATTATTAAACCTCTTCACGTTACCTTGTCAACCACTTCCAAGCTAGAATAACCATGAGAAGCCACTCCACATGTCTACTCATACATACCATTTCTCTCCATATGAAGAGTGCCACAAGGAAATGCATTTTCCCAACCCAACCCCCAAATGATCAAATAATCAACTGACCTATATCCAGGAGTTCAGATCTCGAAAGATCCATCATAGGCACACTCATGTGCTCCTGGGTGGGCACAACCAACACCACGTATCCAATGAGACAAAAATATGCAAGAGGATAGATTCATGAAATAAATAAGAATACATATCATAGCACACTCAGGAATCACAATCGAGTGAAAACAAAAAGATAACAAATTTTTGACAAAATCGGCCAAAGGCCATAACCACAAAATAAAATTGACGGAGAACTTTCAGATCGGGATATAAAAAATGCTTGGAATGTTCTCTTTCCATTCCAACTCCATGATCCTAATCCTTGTAGAAAAGGCTACCAAGACATAATTCAACTCAATCCAACAAGGCAACAGAGAATTGTTGGGTGACATGCAAAACAAGGCGACACCGAAAATACCCAAAATTAAAACATCTTTGAATTTGACAAAATTAAAAACTCACTTATAAAATATGTCCATACTACCAAAAATCTAATAAAATTCAAGTTTTGGGCACACATACAAAATTCGACAGCATAACTAAATAAAAACTTCAATTTCTAAAGTATGAAAACACATAAATGCTCATGCCCACGCAAATAGGTCATGGAAATGCATAAAAATAGAGGGGAACACTAGTTCTCAACCCCCAAAAATTTAGAAATTGAAAGAACTCAATAAAATGGAGTAAAAAATTAAAAATGAGAAAGCCCTTCCTTACTCCAAATACTCAAAAACCAGAATGAAGAGAAGAAAATGGAGAAGACTTCAAATGTGCTAAAAATCTTGGAGAAGAAGGAGATACACGCTATGAATCCAATGAGCCTATCCTCGCGATGATCCAATGAGTCAATCTCCCACAACAAGAAAAACACTAAAATCTCCAAAGAGGGTTTTGGAGAAAAACTCAAATTCTCCAAAAACATAAAATGAAAAGTGAAGTCTAAAAACTCACTTTTTGCCTCATATAAGCACTTTTATAAAAGTGACTTATAAATTAGAATATTAAGCCACTTAATAAAGTAATTGGTCTTTTCCCAAAATTAATTAAAATAATTTCAGGTATTTGAAATTTAACTACGAAAAATTAGCCAGAAAATAATTAAAATAAAAAAAGCATGAAAATTCCCCAAAATGCAATTAAAACAACACTAATTAATAATTTTTGCGACAATTGTGGAACCCTAAATTCATAGATACGCTCACTGGTCAATTCACATAATGCATTATGAATCCAGATTTACCACAATAACCAGAGGGTTAAAAATAATATCAATATTATGGATACGTCACCCCTACAGGGATGACATTGACTCAGCATGAAAGGTCAAGGTCACTATCTCCTAGTGCCACTACCGGGGATATAGGTACACACTCAAATCCTGTAACTCAAGATGAGTGTACCTGGTACATGTTTAGTAAACAATCAAACATCAAGTGTATATACTCAACATATAAATAGCTGAAGCACAAACAAACACATAATCACGTTGAAGGAGAATGAGACATCGTGTAGATCTCGCAAGCAAGTGACTACGACTCTGTCTCACTTCGTACTAGCACCAACAAGAAAATTTCATAGCAAGGGTGCAACACAACATAACAATATATAATAACATGCTATAACATTTAAATTAGAGTATTTAAATAATCATTTACAACTATCTAAGCATATATCTACTGAAGTTAAAAGACAGATATCCACAACATAAAAGCACCATATAAAAAAAGATTCCAATAACATCCATTAGATATAAATATTATCCTCAGTCCAAATCTGAATACAAATTAAACTAGGAATAATGATGAAGCATTAGGTCACGTCACTAGCATCATCATGCAGGTATGATTGAATTATTACTGACAACATAATCTAACATTTAAAATTAGCAATAATACAAGTAACTAAAATAAGGTATGGTAATCAACTACTTAACTTAGTGCAACCATCAGATCAAATCACATGGATAAACAAGGAATAACAACATCATGGTACAAGCTAATAATTCCCGATCCAGATAACATCTCAATAAGGTAAGCAATCATAATTAGGTAACCACTTACACATACCTCACCGAAACTATCAAATCACATCACAAGCCAAATAGGAAGATAACAATCATAACCACATCAGTAATCTCGAATTGAGCACAAGAATAAATTAAACTGGGTGCATCTTGTATGCACCCTAAAATGGTCACCTAGACTATGGGCCTCATTTATCATTTTATCAATTTATCAAATTTCTGAATCAATGCTTTGCAACTTTTTCAATTCAAATCAATTTCCTTGATCAAATTGTAATTAATTCAATTATTTCAATATTTCCTAAGGTTTGATCATTTTTATTTAATTAAAATATTTAATCTCCCTTTTAATTAAATAAAATTCATCTTATTTAATTAAATTAAATTTCTCCCTTTTAATTAAATAAAATTCATCTTATTTAATTAAATTAAATTCCTCCCATTTAATTAAATAAAATTCTTCTAATTTATTTAATTAAAAGAAAACCCCTCTTTTAATTAAATAATTAAAAATCCCCACTTAAAGCTCTTCTTTTGATGAAAAAAGGAAATAAATTAAATAAAAATCCATTTTTTCACATCTTTCTAAGTGGTGGGATTTTTGCTTTAATGAGCACATGGGTCAATCAAGATTTAATCTCCACCATTGCTCATTTCTTTTTGCCTCTTAATCTCAACTGTTCACTTTCCTATATAAGGAAACCTCTCATTCTCATTTTCATATATAATTTTTAAGTATTGTTATGCTGCAGGTTTGGAGAGCAATTTTGGAGGAGGATTTGAGCACTCAAGCTTGGATATTGCAACTTCTCTCTTCTTGTCTTCTTCTTCTTGCATCCATGGCTATTCATGTAGATTAGATTCATGTTTCATTTCATAGATTAATCTTACATTTGTATTTCCTTTCATAGAATAATCTTGCATTGTTATCATTTAGATTAATTTCCTTTTATGCATTGTTATCATATAGAATAGATTTCATTTTCATGCATTGAATCTCTCATTTCATGGTGTACTTGCATAGGCACAACTAGGTCAATCCGAGGGCCTCCATCACAAACCTTTGCGCTCCATGACTAGAGAGCTATGAGTCAATATTTGAGGCCTCATTCTTGAGCAACCTTGAATGGAATGATTCATAGAAGTGTGACACATTTTCATCACAGACATCTTATAATGCTAACATATTACCATTACAAGGGAATAATCATTAAAATACAATAAATTCCCAAAACCTTGAATAAAAGTCTCAGAAGACTTAGAATCACCAATAGTTATACAACCAGCATAAGGACATAAACAAGTTGTCGATGCAATAGCATAGATAAGCTCATTGCAAAAGTATAACTTCTCATGGTCCAATATAATCATGAAATACAAACACATAAAACCATCAAAGCCACATCCACTAGGACATTATGAAAAATAAAAATGGGAGAGACACTACATCATCCCCCCCAAAGACTAGGATTACTCCTGGAAGCTTGCAATTCAAACCCTAAAGAGCACACCAAGTGCGAGATCAAAAACCAATCTAAAATACAAGAATATCCATAAAACTACTCCACAAGTCTAGCCAAATCAAACCAATTCATTACAAGGCAACCTCACAACTGCTAAAAGGATCAACACACACCCAAGAGCATCAACATTCTCTCAAAATCCATTTAACAAGAACTCAATACACACTAGGAAAGACACATATTTTCATGATCTCTGCCAAAAGAGACATAACATAATCCACTCTACCTCATCACAAGGAATATAACAACAAAACAATGCCCTCCATGATCAGTCCAAGATCAAAGCACCAAGAAGTTCCAAGTCATCAACTCAGGAACATGGGAAAAATCATCCCAAAATATTAAAAGAACACCATCATGCCCATCTAGAGCATTCTTAAATCCAGCTAGAATCTCACTAACTCGCCCAAGAATCTTAAAAGGTGAATATTCTCTGCCAAAATTGCACTCTTTTGAGGGATACTACATCCAAATCAAGTGCACCATGAAATACAAATGTACAAGTTCACCTCTCACAACCAAGAGTACTCAGAAAAAAGGCTTATTAGTGCACTTCTTCTACTTAAAGGAACACTCAAAGCACAACTAAACAATAAGCAAATGGAGCAATATGGTTTCTCCAATGCCAAGAGCTCAACTATAGATGGATACCAGGGTCACTTAACCCAATGAGACCATGATCTTACCTTCAACAAGGTGGAAATGAATCCAAAAGGCAAACATCATCTTACAATCAAATCCACAACCAAGGTCAAGAGTGTAAGATACGCCCATCGTGTCCTTCTTGCCTAAAGATAAGAATACCAAACTACTAGCAATCCTCTAGCAACTTGAATTCTAAGATGGAATCTCTCCAAGAAGAGGATAAATTAATCAATATAGTATCATATACAAAACCATAAGGAAATATAATTATGGGAGCATCAAGATTGGAAAGGGAGTCCCTCTACCTCCACACTACGATAGTCCAAGAAGAGTTGGGGGAGCCCACAACCCAAGCATACATAAGGAATACTCACCAACCCTAATATTCAAATAGAGGTACATCCAACACCTTCATATCCACTCTACAAGAGGCAAGTACAAAATAAATTCATGATCATCAAGACCCACAACACAAATCAAAACTCATAGGTGGACTAAGTCACACGCAATTGTCCAGAATTAATCAACACTAAGGAAGGAAATGCTCAAGGTCTCCAAATAAAATCATGAGAGTAGACACAAATCACAATGGGCATGCACACAAAAATCAAAGCATGAATTCAAAATCAACCAATAAAGCATAAGATATGAATGAATATTAACAAGAAATAACATTAACACAAAGATTCCAATCAATGCACAAAAGAGGTTTTAGAAAATAACTATTCATTCTTTAATAATTGCACATACTTCAAGGACTATAATCTCATATAACATGATTTACATTTACTCATCCATTACACAATGCAGTTATGGACATCCATACCAAAAATATTTACAGTCCAATATATTTTAAAATCAATTAAAACACTTAACAAGAACATACATCATTACCAACTTTCTTTTCTCTTCATGTACCACACAAGATTTTCTCATAATTAAAATAAAAAGACATTTTCATTAACATATTTACAACTACCCAATAAACACACTATAGTATATTCTCTATGATGTTCTCCCTTGCACATACTATCAAAGGTCTGTATTGAACATGATAGAGTCACAAAACATAAAACTGGGCAGTAATAGAAAATATTCAAAATAGTCACCACAAAACAAAAGGAGAAAAAATCAAACGGGATAAATTACAAATTCCAAAAGTAAATCCCAAAAATGTGCACATTTCAACAGTAAATCAAATGTGACAACTGTCACAAAGAGATACGTAGAGAAGTTTCGGTGACTAGTCCAAGCAAGGAAAATACCAAAACAATGTTAGCCCACACAATACATGGAAAGATCCACCAAGAAAATAAAATAAAGCACCAATCATGGATTAAACTCACAAAACATCGTGACTCAAATCTGTCATACAAGAGGGAGTAGTCGCCACATGATACTGAGGAATACATCATCCCAATAGCGTTAGAGAACATGCCCACCCACATCAAATAATGAATGATCAATGGTATCAATCATATTCTTAACTATAACTTTTATGAATGCAAAAATATTATTTCTTAATACAAATTTCTTTATTCCTTTACATGCAATGCAATAATTTCCATTAAGCAGAGTCTTAAACAAATGAGGGTCAAAGGAATAACTCTAAACATATGTTGAATGCACAACACGAGTTCTCCGGTAAGCAACACAACATGCACAAGGGTGATTATGCCACTAGGATAAGCACATAAGGGTTGTAACATGAGACCCAATCTCTCAGAGGGGGTTCTCAACACACTCAAACAAGAGAGTTTACACAATAATGGATCAATAAATGATTGTACAACAACCACAAAGGTTCTTCCCACAACGTGGTATGCACAACTTACACCATGAGTCATCAAACTGGTTATAACAATATGATAACACCCAACTCACAAGGGTATGATAGAAATCCTAACATCTCATAAGGGTTAGATAATCTCTACTACCACAGTGGCCTTATTACACTCAATGAAAGGTACATGCAAGGTCACAAGGTATAAAATTCTAGATTCACATGATTCCATTGAACAAGCAATTCCAACAGATTCTTCACAACCACAAAGCTCTTCCAAAAGGATTAGTAACCAAGCAATTTGGGGACATAAGTCATTAACCCAAATGATCTATTGCAATAAATAATTTCATTCCTCATTACCAATGCATATCTCTTTTCAATAACTACCATGATACATAAGCATTGCTCTATAAGAGGAATGCATAAAAATGTAATAAATAAGATACCCCATATAACCAACATGAATTAGTTCATTTACTTTCTCATTAAGAAATAAACATAATAATACAATTTATTTTATTCCAAAAGAGAGTAAAACAATAGGCACTCAAGATCAAACATGGACACCAATCAATGACTCCAACTAAGGGATCACACACTCAATCAAGCCACACAAGGGCATAACAACTCATGCATCAGTCCAAAGTCAACATACACACATTAGATATCAAGCTATAACAAAAGAAAACATAACCATACTTCAAAGGAATCCACGCACATGGACCATGCAAGGGTCACCAAACATTCACAAACCAAGAGAAACTCACCAAACTATTTTCTAAAGTGCTCAATAGAGGTACTCACATAGGGGTATCATCCATGCCTGAAAGGTGAAAGATTTAGGGGGTACTCTTCCTCCCAAAACATTTACTTGTGGTGGTTCTTTCATAACACTCACTAATGCCAATCCTAGGCACCCAATTAACAAGCTACCATTACTCGCAACTCTACTCACGTGCACTTACACACCAACAACATCAATTAAGCAGACAACATATACCAAGAGATCTCATCGTATGAACATGGGCTCTGATACCAGATGTAATTACCTTCCTCGGAATCTTTTGACACAAGGATAAACAAGAACGAATGTAATAATTGTTTTTTAAAAAGGAGTAAACAACATACAACATAACGCAAAGTGGAAGACTTCTACAATTCCAAATATTCCCAATCCCTTACAATAACCATGATTCATTTACCATCTACATGATTAGCATACAAGGTTCATCTAAATTACTATGTTAATCCACAATGATACTTTTCAAGCCCTAAGTACAATTCCTACCTATTAGGATTAAGTAATACTAAGAGAGGGGGCGAATCAGTATTACAACACTTTAAACTTAAACCAAGTAAATTACAACTTAACCAGATGATTGCTGAAATTAAAATAACATAAACACAAAACAAACAACTCGTAACACCATGAATTTTTTGTCGAGGAAACCCTGGCCAAGGCAAAAAATTGGTGGGGATGGTACCCACAAATATGCACTAAAAGTATATTGTCCATGTTAGGAGGCCTAGCCCTGTTAGGAGCTGATTATTACATTATTACATTTCCTTGTTAGAGGGATACAAAACCATGTTAAAGGTATACTGAGCTCACTTCTCACACAATCATAAATGAGATTCTGTTACAATGCTTCATCAAGAATGAACAATACAAGCATCTTCTATTCTTAGGTAGTTCCAGTTTTAGTTCGCATTACCATATGACTGATTTTGATATCACAATGCATCCATCCAACTCTTCGCATCCATACCAATCTACCACACATTGATCACATTCTCATCGCTTCTCATAAATCTCTTCCTATATATACATTGTTACATATCCATCCAACTTCCAATTACATCACAAAATAGAATTAATACTTATAAAAAAAGTAATTACTAAGTTGACAGTCATATACTATCAAAACATAGGTAATCCACAATATGAATCCAACATAGAATGTTTGGACTTTGCATTATACTCCCTCAATCATCGCAACTGTTCACCTGCCCTGTATCACTGCTACTCTATCTTCACATGTCTTCATCATAATGTAAGTTACTATGATCAACTCCAAAACATAAGTGACCTTAACCAAAGGTCACACATATCCCAAAAAATATTCTCCTAAGCTCGCATGTCTTTACCCATCATATACTATCTTTGCTGAATAAAACTGTACTCATGTACCCTGTAATTCTACTTTATGAACTTAGTCATTTTTTAATCCTTAACTCCAAAAATATGTATGACACCAAGAGACCATCCATAACATATGTGTTGTCATAAATTACAGCCCTCAAGTGTTCCTTAACTCTCCTGAATGAACCACTTGCCAACAATATCTCCCTTTGGCATTGATGGCAACACTTAGTGAAAAATGACTAAGAGTCAATACCAAAAAAAAGATATACACAACACTCTTTATCTCCTTTACATTTATCTTCTCTACTCTATACATTTTTCATATCTTCTCTTCTCCCCCTTTGGCATCAATGGAAAAGGTATACAAAAATGTAGAATACATAACAAAATTATGCCATTGCTTGCCAAAAATAATACCATCTTTTGCCCATCTTGGAAAGAGCTCTCCAAGATATTCACTTCCTCTGACCAAGTCTTCACCAGTATCTAACTCACATGAATCTGTCTATTCAGTGCAAAAGAAGATGTCTTTGCTGCCTTTATCTTGGTAGGCATATGTTCGGTGAGGTCTTGCATTGTCTTCTCCATGTGAGAAAGATGGGTCTCACGAATTGATAACTTAGGAGTGATTAAACTCTTGACATACCAAATATTCCCACAAATCTCCCTTTCTATGCATCCAAAACACTTAGTTTGTCCAATATTCTAGATACTTCTCTATCTAACTCCAATATAGAGTGTGAAGAGGTCTCACAAGTGTCCATCATCTTGTCCATACTTAGTCTATCCTTTGATATTATCTCCTCAATTTTTTTTAGATGTCTAACAAGATTTATAGAGTAACTGTATAACTTCCTTCCATGTGATACACAACTCCTTGCCTCAGATATAGTTTTGTTCAATATGCCCAAGTCCCATGAGATAGACTTGCAAACTTCTTTCAACTTCTTTGCGAGGTACTTCTTCTTTTCTTTCTCTTCGACAATCTTCTCCAAGGACTCATAATGACTATCAAATTCATCCAATACCATGTTCAATTTCTCTTCAATGTCCTTTGATTGGAAAGAAAAAAGTATAGTAGGATTTTTTTGATAGTATCAACTGCTCTTTCGATTACCCTTGTCTTCTTCTCACCTTTCTTCTCATATCTCTCTTTTGCTTTAGCAAATGCGAGGTAGGATAACTTCATCCGCTCATCCACATCCATATTCTCAACATTAGTGCTCAAAGTCTTACCTCCACTTGCCAACAGTAAAGATGAAGAAACTGATGCATGAGATTCCTGTTTAACTTCAACTTTATTCACTGTTTCTTTTGCTGCCTCAACTTCACTCACTTTCTGCTCTTCTTTCTCTTCCATTTATAGAAAAATTCTTCCTTCAATGTTGGTATCCTTCTCAAAAGGATCACTAACATCCTACGAGGTGTCCAAAGACACAACCACACCAGAAACAAAGAAATATGGTTGCTTCACAGTACTCAAAAATTGACTAGTGTCTTCGCCCTTTGATTTGTCAAAACTTATTTCTTCCATCCTTGATGAATCACCTTTTTCACTAGTTCTAGGCTTAGTAGCCTTTGGTTGTGAGGAATTATTAGGTTCAGTACCCATCAAAACCTTATCCATTGATGAACTATAACTGATTGAATGTTTGAAGATGTTAAGTTGATGATCACCGAGACATAGAAAGTTAATGCAAGACATTAAATCAGTTAATGTATTGTATTGTCATTGATGTCAACTTGATATAATCTGTAAGGTCATGGAAATACTACCAAATACTTCAAAGAACCAAATAATAAAAGGCTATGCTATCAGTAATGTATATAAGTCAAGTATTCACAAAGTGACTATATACACTGACAGAGTGCACACAGACGGACATAGTAAAAGATTAAAGTCACAGTGTTACTCGATGAGCAAATGCAAAACATTACCAGCGAACAAAGTCACAGTGTTACCTAACGAGAAAAGTTATAGTGTTACCTAATGAGCAAAGTTACAGTGTTTCCCAATGAGAAAAACATAGTGTAACCCGATAGACAGAATTACAGTGTTGCCCGACGGATGGAGATGCCGAAGTCAACTGAAGTCACACTGATGAAAAAGTCAGTTGTCACCGACGACTAACTGAAGTATTGAATGATAGAAACAAAGAGTTTAGAAATGACAAAATTCTTAGCTGTCAAGAGATAAAAATAGACTTAACAGATACTTATCTTTGTTTTAATCGACCAGATAAAGCTGAAGATAAGTAAAGGATTTAAAGCTACTTTTTCCAGTTGGCAAGAAGATCTCTATGAGATAAAACTAGAGTTTTTCTTTAAATCAAATTGGTGAGAATTGTGGATTACACCAAGATCAAGAAAGCCAAGAAATGATGAATCATTTCTATAAAGAGACAACCTAATTCATTACGAAGGTGGTGAAGGGGAGTGAACAAGAGAATAGATGTTGAAGAGATTTTGAAGGAGAAGAAAGTATTCATTCAAAACTAATCAATCAAGTTGAGGAAAGAGATAAATTCTGCAGACACTGATGAACAGAGAAACAACATCATAGAGCAGAAAAGTGTGGATCAAAGGTGTTGAATTGATAACATTGTTCAGAAAGGTAATGCACTTACAATAGATCTGAAAATCTTCAATTCAAGTTGTATATGTGAATAAATTAATTTACTATTTTAGTTTAACCATTGAAGCATCAAGTCTCTTAGCCGAGTAGGACTTAAAAGTCTTTTGTAATTGAGATACATCTCAAGGAGTATCAAAAATTTTGATCATAGAAAGTAGCATTGGATATGCCCAATACCTATTGACAGGCCAAGTGAGTGTTTGATCAAGGATGGTAGCATTAGATGCCAGATACTAGGTGAAAAAATATTCTTTAAATCCTCTAACAAGGTCACACCTAACAATGTGTTTGTAACCTTTAACAGGGTTGTCTCTTCACCGAGCTTACTTCAGAAGAGTGAAAATTTGGGGTGCCGGTCCCAGTGGTTTTTCCCTTAACAGGGTATCCATGTTAAAAATCCATGTGTTATGTGTCTATGAGTCATTACTTTAGTATTTTTAATTTCACATAAGTTATTCTGGATTGATCCGTATACACCAGTTATTTATTGTGTTTCGGTAAATAGAAGACTGCTTATCGGTAAACATACAGTAGAAGGTTTTACAAAGCACTAGGACAAGTAGTAATTTGATATAAGTAGTTCAAGACATTCATCTTACAGGACTAAAGATAACTAGAGGTATAAATCTGTGGTACTAAATTTGAAGGGTTGATTTAAGGATTAATTTTTGAGGCCATTGATTCACCCCCCTCTCAGTTATTACTAAAAATTGGTATCAGAGCTTGTGTGTTTAGAAAGGGAGTTTAACAGATCAAGCTAAAGATCACAATATGAACAAATGAGATGTGCCCAAGTTGAACAATGCCAACTTTGCATCATGGCAAAGCAGAATAAGACCCCACTTATCAAGTATTGGAAATGATGTTACTCAATACTTAGATACTGAATATGTGTTTCCCATAGGAGTACCCACAGTTGAACAAATGAGAGAGAAGCATGAGTACAACTACACAATGATAGAGCTTTCTTCCTCACTCTCTGATGCTGAATTTGAAGATGATAAAACTTGTACAATTGCAAAGAAGATGTGGGACATATTGAAGCTTGTACATGGTGGTGATACAAATGTTATGAGAGCCAAGGAATAAAGCCTTAGAGGAAATTTTGATGATCTCAAAATGAAAGAAGGTGAAAACATCACACAATACAACACAAGAATCAAAGAGGTAGTCAATTCTATCCAAGGATTTGGAGGTGTACTAGAAGAAGAGACAGTGGTAAGTAAAATCCTTAGAACCTTGCTACCTACTTATGCTATTAGAGTATTTTCCATATAAGAAATGAGAGCATTAGAAAATAACAATGTTACTCTAGATAGTTTGATTGGAAGATTGATTTCATTTGAGATGAATAATTTTGATAATAGTGTCTTACCAAACATAGAGTCTGCATTCAAATCTTCTTTGAGAATAAGTAAATCAATTCATAAACACACTATGAAAAAGGATAGTGATAGTGAAAGTGAAGAATAAGATCTTGATGAAATTGAAGCACTTATGGCTAGAAGAATGCAGAGAGGCAAAGGTAAATACAAAGGTAAATTACCACTTGTATGTTTCAATTGTAAAGAGATTGGACACTTTGCTACAAGATGTCCTAACAAAAGAAAAGATGATAGAAGTAATGACACATCATTTGAAAAGAAGTATGACAGAGGTGATAACTGAGATTACAGGAGCAACTGACAATCAGAAAGAAGAGATACCCAAGACTACAAGGACAAAGGAAAGAAGGCCAGTTACCTAGAAAAATGCAAAGATGAAGATACTGACACCGAATCTGATGAAGACATCGAGATGGTGTTTATGAGAGTAAAAGATGATTCAGATGATGATGAAGAAAGGTATGTAGAAATTGCACTCATATCTAAAGTTAGTAAAAATGATGGCTGTATCATAGATAGTGGATGCACTCACTATATGACCGGTGAAAAACAAAAGTTTGAGACTTTTGAATACTATAATGGTGGTTCAGTAAGAATGGGTAATGATACACCTTGTCCAGTTGAAGGTAAAGGAACTATAATGTTGAATAACCTGATAAAATGTGAAAATGCTTATTGGGTAAAAGGATTGAATTCTAATCTATTGAGTGTTTCTCAGTTGAATAATTTAGGTCATTGAGTAGCATTTGAAAATGAGAAGGCAAAGATCTTCAATAAATCAAGAAGTCTGATTGGTACTGGTGAGCAGACAAAAGGTAACTTATTCTATCTAAATGATACTGAAACCACTTGCTTAATGGCTAGAAACGAAGACATATGGTTATGGAATAAAAGACTATTTCATGTAAACTTTGACAACATGATAAAGATAAACAGAAAGAGAAATGTAAGAGGCTTACCGACAATGATTAAGCCAGACAATATTATGTGCAAAAATTGTCAAAAAGGTAAGATGACAAAGTCTAGTTTCAAAATAAAAACCCATACATCTAATGCCATTCTAGAATTAGTCCATAATGATTTATTTGGATCAATGAGGACAAAGAGATACTATGGAGATAGGTATTTAATTCTCTTTGTTTATGATTACTCTAGAATGATGACAATCATGTTTTTAAAAGATAAATCAGAAGAATTTAAGATGTTTAAATGGTACAAGGCATTGGTTGGAAACCAAAGTGGTAAGGAATTGAAATGCTTAAGATTGAATAAAGGAGGGGAATTTACTTCAGATGAATTCACTAACTTTTTAAATGAGCATGAAATCAAAAGACAGGTCTCTGCACTGAGAACACCATAGAAAAATGGAATTGCTAAAAGAAGGAACATATCCATTGTTGATTGTGTAAGGAGACTAATGATAGAGAAAGGGATCACCCAAATCTTCTGGAGGGAAGTTGTCAGTACTTCTGTTTACACATTGAACAAAATACAATTGAAGAAAGACACCAAGAAGACACCCTATGAGCTATGGTATGGTTATACACCCAATGTAAGTTACTTCACAAATTTAGGTAGTCAATGTTATATCTTAAAAGATGATAGAAATGGAAAGCTTGACTCCAAAAGTGACGAAGGTATCTTCCTAGGGTATTCCACCAAGAGCAAGGCTTATAAATGTCTCAATAAATCCTCTAACAAAATTGTTGAAAGTGCAAATGTAAAGATAGATGAATTTGCAAAGAGGAATGAAAATGAAAGCACAAAAGAACCAGAGGACTACAATAGGTTTATTTACAATGAATAACCTGACACTCTACCTGAGCAACAATTTATATCTCCCGAGCACCAGAACATTGCAACCGAGCATCAGGCTGCAAATACTGACAATAGAGATATTGCTCAAGATGATGCACCAAGTGATGAAGATCAAAATGAAGGACAAAATGATGATCAAAATGATAGACAAAGAGCTAAACCTGTACTTGCAAGATATGTTAGAAGGAACCATCCACAAAACTAGATCATTGGAGATAGAAGGTTGGTATGAGAACCAAAAGTAAGTCTCTAAACAAAAGATGTCTTATTTGTGATTTTAAGCCAAAATATGTCAATGGTGCACTTGAAAATGATGAATGGATTAGTTCTATGAAAGAGGAGATTGAGTAGATTGAGAAAAACAAGACATGGACACTTGTACCAAGACCATATGACAAGAATGTCATCAGTACAAAATGGATATTCAGGAATAAACTGAATGAGAATGGAGAAGTCACCAGAAAGAAAGCAAGACTAGTATGCAAGGGGCATGCACAAGAAGAAGGGACTGACTATGGAGAAACCTTTGCACCCATTGCTAGGCTAGAAGGAGTAAGAATATTACTTTCTTATGTTGCATGTAAAGGATTCAAGGTATAGCAAATGGACGTCAAGTCTGCATTCCTAAATGGAATACTTGAAGAAGAGGTATACATTGAACAACCAGACGGGGTTGTTGATCCAGACAAGAGGAACATGGCATGTAGGCTACACAAAGCCTTGTATGGATTGAAACTATTGGAATTATATTTAGATAATTTGTACTGAGAGGGGAGGGGTGAATCAATACCTCTAAAACTTTTCTTGGTTAGCCCATTAACCCTTAGTCATCAGTTTGTAATTTAACTTATCTATCTGTTCATCTTTCTTTATGCATATGAAATCATATGATACATTCTTTTTTATATGTAACAATCATAGAAACATTCATGAAATTAGATAACACATGACACAAGATATGATATCGCAAAAAACTTATGTTAGGAAGTAAAAATTGTGGCGGGGATTGCTACCCACAAAACTTCACTATCTGCAGATAAGAAGAGTTAGTTAAGGCTTACAATTTGGTCACTTCTAATGACCTACCCTGTTGGGAGTATTAAAATAGAGACCTATTAAGATCTACTTCATTTGAAGCTTTCAACAACACTATTAAGTGTGCACTCTGTTAAGAGATTTACAAAGGACGGTTAAGTCCACCTTCTACAAAAGGATTTTAGCTGTGATGCACTTGTTAGAATGCAACTACATAGGTCTTTGATATGATGGAATATGCAATCTTCAATTGTTGATAACAGATCCTATAAAGCTCCAAATATATTAATAATCATCCTTCCATGATTGAGTATTACCTTTATCTGCTCGTCGGTAGCCTCTGTGTGTTCTTGATAACTGATGTATTCTATTTCTAATCTTTGCATGAATTTTGCCTTTTTCTCCTTAGATGCTCTTTGTGGCTATCAATGATAAAGAATTCATGTACTCACAATTGAGTATGAATATCTATTTATACTAGCTTAGGTTCAATTCTTGATTCATGCATTTACAAGTTAACTCTAGATTCAAGATATACAACTTGATCTTGATCTGTAGTTAGATATGCTTTAGATCCGTTAGGATGCTTTAACGAATTTACATAAATCTTGCACGACCAAAAAAAACAAAAAAACAATTCTACAAAATAGAATAACTTTTCTTTATCTACCGTGTATAAATCATATCCACAATTTGCGGCTTTTCTGACTATTGGTTCTGACGGTCAGTGTTCTTGGTCATCGGTGTTCCTTTCTTAAACATGTCATCGGGTATGCTTGTTTGTTCTTGTTAGGTTGTTTTGGAAACTGTGTCACCGGTGATTCTTGTCTTTTCTAGTGATGCTTGTCAATTTTATACTTAGATTTTTCTCAAAAATCTTTGTCCTGTCGGGTATGCTTGCATTTCACCGGTACTACTTGTGGTTCGCCAGTGATCCTTGCTGTCTGTCGGTAATGCTTTCTGTCTGTGTTTTTTCTCTAAGTATACTAATGGAAAAATAATGTCATCAATCTCCCCCTTTGACATTAGTATCAAAAACATGATATGTGCAACATACTGAGGGTATTAGTATGTACACCTATGTATACTTCTGCCTTAGTCATTTGAATGACTCCCCCTATGTATATGTTGGTAAGTGTAAGTATATATATATCCTTTATCTTTTTCTTTTTGTTACTTGATATTTGTATTGTACATAACTATATACATTGCCTTTCCTCTATTTTTGATTCTAAGGACAAAGGTACTTACAACTTTCCAAAAAGGTGGGAATGTGAGGACTTGACTTCCTCCATCATCTTCTCCCATTTTTCCTTCAGCATTTCTAGAGCCATGTGCTCTAGTGAGATCCTTACATGAATATCATAGATGCTGTCTACTACAGACATCTCCGGGGTTGCTATTAGATTTCTAGCTTCTGAAATATGTTGCTGAAGTATTGTGAGATTTGGTAAGATATGTGCTTGGAGTTCTGTGATCTCACCTCTGAATTGGGTCTCAGCATCCCATATTTCTTTCTTTAGCCTATTTTCCTCAATGACTGTGTCATGATGTGCCTTTATGCTATCGACATGTGAGGTTAGGCTTTGTGCACTCTCAGTGACATTTGTATCAATTTCTGCAAGCTTGTCACTGTTCTCCTTTGCAAATTTTTCAAGTGTGCACATATTTTAAACTAAGGTTATTGCCTCAACAATCATTGGCTCTAGTTCATCAGTAAGTTTGGAGAGCTTGACCTTGTTCAATGCCACTTCTTGGCTTATCTTATCAATTAACTTGAATTGATATTTCTTCTCTACTTGCTCTTCCATTGCTTGGTCTGCCTCTATTCCTTGTTCTGTGATAGCGTCGCTAAGAACATCAATCTGTTCCTTAACTGAAGTATTTTCATCAATTTTTACTTCAGGAACCAGTTGTTGGAGTATCTCCTTAGCCTTTTCAAGTGCCATGTTTTCTTTGTGTTCTTTGATCATCTTCTATATGGCTTTCCTTTGACAGAGCACTCCAAACTCTTGAAGTTTGTCACTATCCAAAGTGGTAATGTCCCAGTTTGGAACTTCAATGACCTCATTAAGTGTTACAACCAATATGTCCTTCTTTACTATTTTATTCTTCTTCTTCTTTGGCAAGGTGGCAGATTGATGTACCACCATTTTCAAGGCCTGTGATTGTGTAGATTTTATTGGTGAGTGTAGGGAGGTTGAGGCATCCTTTTGTACCTGTTCTGTAATCACTGGCCGGTTTGGTGAAGACGTCTCCTCATGTTCCTTTGGTGTTTCAACAAATGAATCTTCCTTTTGTTTTAATTCCTCATTTCTCTTTACTTTCTCATTCTTTTCTTGGTCTTCAACCTTCTTTGAGGTATCCTATGTAGTTTTCTCTGCCTCTTGCTGTTGTTTCTTTGATGTATCTTTCTGCTCATCAGTGTCATCCTTCATTTCTGTGTCGGTATCCTTTGGAGTATTGGATGCACCTTGATTTTCATTTGTACCCATATCCTTGGGTATATCATCATCTTTCTTGGATGATTTTTCTTGGCTGGACTATATATCGATAGCATCTATCAATATATTCATATTTTTAGGCGTATTGACAGTTGCAGTGTCAATAGCTTTGTCCTGTTCGTCGATATTAACCCTTGTAGGAGTGATATCTTCATCTTTTTGCATATCTGCTGTAGGGTCTTTTCTTGTAATGGTGTCGACAATTTTTTCTAACCATGAATCATCATTTATATCTATATCTAAGTTACCTTTAATTGTGAGGTCCTCTTTGGCAACTTCTTCATCCTCCAAGTTAATGTGGATGGGGGTATCCAGTACTTGATCATGTTGGCCATCTTTTGACCAATCCTCATCTATAACATCTATTTGTTTCTTCCCTGTTATCTGTACTTCTTCATTTTCCAACTCAACTGTTGAGTTACCTATTTTGTTGATAGGTTCCCTTTTAGGACTACTCTCTTCATCAGGATTTAGTATATCACTCCATATTTTGTGAGTGTCTTCTTCCAGCTCAATGATTTTCTCTTGAAGAAATTTATAAGCTCTCATTTTTGGTGAGAATTTCTTTGTATATTTCTCCATGACTTCTTTGATTTCTTCTTTTGGGGATTCAGGCATAAGAGAAACCAATACTCTTTCTCTAATCCTTTTCTCTTCATGAAGTGCATAAGTGAATCTAGAAGAAATCTTATCTAACAGCTCTTGTGGAACATCTTGTGAAGTGTATTGAATGGAAACATAATAGTGTTTGCACATTTTTGCAATCAGTGCATCTTCTATCTTATCTTGGTCTACTGTATCCCACTGTAACCATTTCTTAATTTTTGGATGTCTAATAGATGCAGCTTCATAAATTTACTTACATACATCATCAATGTTATCAGACAGTGATGTAATCTTTGCTTTTTCTTTTTCTATTCTTACAGTGTCAGGTTCATCCATTGCTGAATCTTCCAATTCTTCATCTGTCTGAACATACTTTCTCCTTTTTGTAGGTGTTCTAGCTGGTTGTTTGGTCCTTTGAGGTGCAAATTTTCATTTGTACACCTTCCCTTTGACCATAGGTGAAGGACTAGTATCCTTAGTCATTTGGCTTCATGTTCTAGACTTTTTGGTTGGAGGAGGAGGAGGTGGTGAATCAGATTTGTCTTCCTCTGAATCATTTGTTTCTTCTGTATTACTGATGGGAAGCTGTCCCTCGGTGTCTTCCTCCTTACTCTGTTCTTCCTCCTTACCTTGTTCTTCATCTTATCCATCAGAAGATATGTTCAAGTTCTTCTTTATGTTCTTCACCATTCTCTTAGACTACTTTACAACCTTCTTGACAACAAGTGTTGACTTAATTTTCTATTTGGCTTCCTCATAGGTATCAAACCTGATTTGTTTGTTGTCAATGGGTTCATTCAATAATGCCTTTATTGCTTTTGTTGCTAACCCAGTTTTGATTTCATAATCAAGATTTTCTAGCCAAGATTTCCTTGGGACTACTGCTTGAAAGTAGGTGATGTCAGTATCCACCATAAAACAAATGTCATCTTTGTATTCCTCAATTAGACTTTCAGGAATTCTACTCCTTGCTTGTAGCATATCCTTAATTGTCTTAAAGTACTCATGCATAACATTGTCAAATTCTGTGCCTAGTGTTTCAATGAATTCACTAATCTACATGGTAATGGGTCTGCTGGTGTCCCATGCTACTTTTCCAATTGAAGGAAAGTACTCTTCGAAGTAGAAGAATATACATAATATGAGGGAACTGAAATTACATGTGTTTGTGTGTGAAGACCTTATGGTGTACATGTTCTCCTCAAATTGATGCAATAGGATCTCTGCTAGATCCATCTTCTTCCCCAGTTTGATGATTTTGTAGGCTGTGCTCATTGTTGTGCTAGAGATACTGTTGATTTTTCTAGCTTGAAATATCTTATATCCAACTACGCAAGCACCAAATTTTAGCTCTACGTCGGTGATAGTGTTTACCTTCAGTGCCCTCTTGTTTGATTTAGCACCGGTTAAATTTTCCACTTCTGCAAGAGAAGGATGTTTGTGAGCCTGAGGTTTGTTAGTTGTTGGATAGCCTGTCACTATGTGTATAACATCTTTTTTTATAGCCTTTGGTTTGTTCAACCACAAAGTGTTATTATGTACTCTTCTTAGAACAATCTTAATCCATTCTATTTTAAAAACCTTTGGAAAATGAAGTGCGTTTTTCAGACCTTTCACTTCTAAGTGTTTATGCTCTTCTTTGAGCTTGCCACCATCATCACAAAGTGCCTTATAGGTGTTGTCTAGGTCTAGATCTCCTTTCTCTGAGATCTTGCAGTGTATATAGGACCTAACGTCCTCGACCAATAAAACCCTAGCTGGGATTCAGGAGAATGCTCCAGAATCATCAAGTTGAGAGGCTATCTCAGGATGTAACTTATATTTTGGTTCACCACATGCCCCTCTTCTAACAAGCTTAAACGGTTTCTTCTTGTTGTCCTTAAGTTTCTCTACCCTAGATGTTGATGCCATTGTTTTCAAGATTTTAGGGCTTTTTCGTAAATCAAAACAATGCTTATTAGTGAGTGAATGAATTTACTGAATGTCTGTGATCTCCTTCGAATCTGTATGCTCAGTGAATGACTTATAATGGGTCACTTCTCAAACTACTCAAAATTGCTCTGCTCTGGTCTACGCTACTCAAAAATCACGGGTGCAAAAATGAGCTTACCCATCGGGATTTTATACTTTTTGGTGCCCTAAGTTGTCATTAATGCTTACCAACTTCATCAGTTTATGAAGACTGCCTCCATCGGTAAATACATTCACAACTCCTCCGGTGTCTTTGCAAAGCGTCAGGGTAGCCTAGCAGTGTTGGAGACTTCACCGATGATCGTCGGTGATATTGTGAGAATTTTTTTTGTAGATTCAGTGTATACCGATACTCGTCGGGTTACACACAACTTGTGTAATGACCGATACATTCCGGTAAGCATTGCATGTCTTATCTGTGTGTGTTCACCGATGCAGATTGTGCCCAATAACCGATGGTTTCTTTACAATAGATTATCAAGTAACAATATATTACATCTTTATTCATGCCTATATAACAATATGAACTATGTGTAATGGAATTGATGCATAATAAAACTTGTGATAATGCAGTTCCATACTTACTTGTGCAATCTAGTTAGATGTAGTGATGTCACCAGATCCAGTGGATGGAGTGTCACCATTTTCATTGCTTGTACTAGCACCTTCAGTGTTTGTGGCTTTTACCCACATCTTGTTTCTCATTATTTTGATGTCATCAATGGTATTTCCATTGGGATGTGTATTTGTATCTGTCAGTTGGTCTTTGCAATTTTTTATCACATGTCCAACCTTATGACAATGTAAACATGCCATACCTGGATTGGACCATCCTCTTGATCTTCTGGTCCACTTTCTCATACAGTTGGCAGCAATATGACCATACCTTCCACATGCTATGCAATTTACCCATGTGTTATAGTCCCAAACATATGAGTTACCCTCTCTGGTTGGTTTGTAGATTTTATCAGTTTCTTTCTGAGTCCATGCCTTTGTTGTTCTTTTTCCAGCATTCCTTGTGTGTATGCCCATTCATATTGCATGTAGGACAGTATTTGTCCATGTAGGTTTTTCTCTTTGGATTTATCACTTTGGATTTATCACTTTGGATCTGCACTCAAGTGCCTTGTGTCCTTTCTTTTGACATTTATAACAATTACCAATAAAAGTAGATTGTGCTTGAGAAATACCTTTCATTTTGCTTTTGCAGATGTTTGAGGTGTGGCCTGGTTTTCCACAGTGATTGCATGAAAGCTTCTTGGATCTCGGGGTTGTGAAAGCATTCCTCTTATCAGATTGATTAGAGGATTCTCCATTCTCATTGTACCATAATCTTGTGTAGTTGTTGACTCTTCTTTGTCCATCAAGAAAGTCATCCATCTGTTTGTTGCTATCCTCAGCCTTTTGATCAGTTCATTGTGTTGATTCTGAACTCTGATTTCATGCTTTAATTTTTCATTTTCTTCCCTTAGTTCACCAATGGTCTATATTCTTTCTATGAGTTCTATATTTAATCTGTTTGCTTCTTGACTCATAAGAATAATCTGGTTGGTGACCTCATGGTGATGCTCA
>MU223519.1:3442816-3475692 GCA_018584345.1 Thuja plicata | reverse complement strand
GACTCTCTTTCTTCATTCAAACCCCCTGAATCATTTTAGAGAAAATTGCATTGTTAGAATACTGAATTGTTGTCTCATTTTCTTAACATCATATAGATTAATTTCATATTGCAAATAGAATAGCTTCGATTTCTAGAATAATGGCATTTAGCATTCATGTTTAGATGATATCTCATGTTTCAATTTCTTAGCATAATCTTTGCATTGCATTGCATTTACCATGATTAAATCCTTCGCTCTTAGATGGTCCATAGTTGTGAGGCCCTCGTCCTGAGAGCAAATTTCAAAACCCCATCTAGATAGAAGGCAACAGGTTGAATCACACAGACAGGCAGGATGAATAACTCATATTCAGTCTTGGTTGTACCTGGTGAAGAAGGACTATGTTGAAGTGTGTGGTTGATTTAGAAGGCCAAAATTAACTCATACAATGTATTCTATTTCTGATCTTTGCATGAATTTTGCCTTCTACTCCTTAGATGCTCTTTGTGATTATCAATGATAAAGAATTCATGTACTCACAATTGAGTATGAACATCTATTTATACTAGCTTAGGTTCAATTCTTGATTCATGCATTCGCAAGTTAACTCTAGATTCAAGATATACAACTTGATCTTGATCTATAGTTAGATATGCTTTAGATCCGTTAGGATGCTTTAAAGCATTTACATAAAGCTTGCATGACCAAAAAAAAAATAAAAAATTCTACAAAATATAATAACTTTTCTTTATCCGCCGTGTATAAATCAGATCCACAATTTGCGACTTTTTTGATTGTCGGTGTTCCTTTCTTGAACATGTCGTCAGGTATGCTTGTCTGTTCCCGTCAGGTTGTTCTGGAAACTGTGTCACCGGTGATGCTTGTCTTTTTCGGTGATGCTTGTCAATTTTATATTTAGATTTTTCTCAAAAATCTTTGTTCTGTCGGGTATGCTTGCATTTCACCGGTACTGCTTGTGGTTTGTCGGTGATCCTTGCTGTCTGCCGGTAATGCTTTCTGTCTATGTTTTTTCTCTGAGTATACTAATGGAAAAATAATGTCATCATGAAACAAGCACCCCGAGCCTGGTATGAAAGACTTCATTCCTGTCTTATAAGTATTGGATTTGTAAGAACTAGTGAAAACAATAATCTTTATTTGAAAGAAGATGCTGAAGCTAACATTTTGGTTGCTGAGATATTTGTTGATGACATCATATTCAGAGGCAATGATATGCTATGAAAATAATTTGCAAATGAAATGAGAAAAGAGTTTGAAATGTCTATGTTTGGAGAGATCAATTTCTTTCTTGGTCTACAGATCATGCAACAAGATGAAGGCATTTTCATTACACAATCCAAATACATCAAGGAAGTATTAAAAATATTCAAAATGGAAGATTCCAAGCCAATTGGAACACTGATGGCAACTGGATGTAAGATGACAAAGGAGGACAAGTCATCAAAGGTAAATCAGACTTTGTATAGATCAATGATTGGAAAACTCATGTATCTTGTACATACTAGACCAAATATTGCACATGCAGTAGGAATAGTTGCAAGATTTTCTACTAATCCTAGAGAATCACATATGACTGCTGTGAAAATAATTCTAAGATATTTGAAGAATATTGAGGATTATGGATTATGGTATAGAAGAGAAGGTAAATTTGAACTTAAGGTCTTTACTGACGCTAATTGGGCTGGAAACATTGATGACCGAAAGAGCACAATTGGAGGAGCATTCTTTATGGGTGACATAATTGTCACATGGATCAACAAGAAGCAAGGATGCATCACTCAGTCTACTGTAGAAGCATAGTATGTTGTTGCTGTTGCAAACTTCTCAAATATTGCCTGAATCAAATAGTTACTGGAAGGTATGCATATGAAAATTCTTGAACCATTAATTATCTATTGTGATAATACCAGTGCAATAAACATTTCCAAGAATCCAATCATGCATGCTAAAACAAAGCATATTGCTATCAAGTATCATTATTTGAGAGAACAAGTTTAGGAAAAGGAGGTGATACTTGAGTATGTGCAATAAAAGGAACAATTAGCTGATATATTCACCAAGCCACTACCCAAGGATGCATTTGATTACTTGAGAAAGAGACTAGGGGTAAGACCCTTGTCTACTAGTCAGTAAGATGACTAGAATTCTACATCAACCTACATATTATCAGAATATCATTCATGTTGATGCAAGAAAAAAGATGAAATTCAAAGATACATCTATACACAACAAGGTATTTATCTACACCAAGCACGAAAGTCAGTGTATTGCTGATGGATTGGGAAATTCAAGGAGTATATTATGGATAGAAAGGATTTGTTTGACATTACTGTCAAAAATATTTGTTTGGCATTGCTGTCAAAGGGAGAGATTATATCTATTATCATCTTAGGGAGAGATTATTCCTTTATCATCTCAGGGAGAGATTTTATCCATCACATTATCCAAAGGGAGAGATGTAACTAGAAAGGGAGAGAACATACAAAGGGAGAAAATTGCTGACACGAGACATAAAAAGAAAAGAGAACAGTGAAAGGGAGAGAGTTTGACACAGGAAAAGAACACATCACATCAAAGGAAGAAAGATTCTACATTCATCCAGCGAAGAGATTGACGACAGACAGAAAGCTGCAAGAATCAAATCTAAGCTATCAGAGCTTACCGAGGATCAGATATTTGTATCGGTTATAGTACATAAGATTGGTAGTTTGATGAAATTCAAACTGTTATATTTCATATTGTATTAGTGATAATATAGTGTGATAATGTAGTATGTTTCCATCAATGACAAAGGGAGAGATTGATGAACTATAACTGATTGAATGTTTGAAGATGTTAAGTTGATGATCACCGAGACATAGAAATTTAATGCAAGACATTAAATCAGCTAATGTATTATATTTTCATTGATGTCAACTTGATATAATATGTATGTTCATGGAAATACTTCCAAAGACTTCAAAGAACCAAAGAATCAAAGGCTTTGCTATCAGTAATGCATATAAGTCAAGTATTCACAAAGTGACTGTATACACTGACGGAGTGCACACCAACAGATAGAGTAAAAGAATAAAGTCACATTGTTACCTGACAAGCAAATGCACAAAATTACCAACGAAAAAATTCACAGTGTTACCCAATGAGCAAATTTACATTGTTACCTGACGAGCAAAGTTATAGTGTTGCCTGATGAGAAAAACATAGTGTAACCCAATAGACATAATTACAGTGTTTCCCGACGGACAAAGATCCCAAAGTCAACTAAAGTCACACCAACAGAACAGTCAGTTGTCACCGATGACTAACTGAAGTATTGACTGACATAAATAGAGAGTTCAGAAATGAAAAAATGCTTAGCTGTCAAGGGCTAAAAATAGACTTTACAGATACTTATCATTGTTTTAATTAACCAGATAAAGCCAGAGATAAGTAAATGATTTAAAGATGCTTTGTCCAGTTGGCTAGAAGATATCTACGAGATAAAACTAGAGTTTTTATTTAAATCAAATTGGCGATAATTATGGATCATGCCAAGATCAAGAAAGCCAAGAAATGATGAATCATGTCTATAAAGAGACAACCTAATTCATTACAAAGGTGATGAAGTGGAGTGAGAAAGAGAATAGATGCTAAAGAGATTCTGAAGGAAAAGAAAGTCTTCATTTAGACCTGATCAATCAATCTGAGGAAAGAGCTAAATTCTACAGACATCGACGAACATAGAAAGAACATCACAGAGTAGAACAGTGTGGAGCAAAGGTATTGAATTGATAACATTGATCAGAAATGTAATGCACTTACAATAGATCTAAAAATTTGTAATTCAAGTTGTATATGTGAGTAGATCAATTTACTATTTTAGTTTAACCATTGAAGAGTCAATTCTCTTAACCAAGTAGGACTTAAAAGTCTTTTGTAATTGAGATACATCCCAAGGAGTATCAAAAAGTTTGATCATAGAAAGTAGCATTGGATATGCTCGATACCTATTGACATGCCAAGTGAGTGTTTGATCAAGGATGGTAGCATTAGATGCCAGATACTAGGTGAAAAACTATTCTTTAAATCCTCTAACAAGGTCACACCTAACAGTGTGTTTGTAACCTTTAACAGGGTTGGCTCTTCACCAAGCTCACTTCAGAAGAGTGAAAATTTGAGGTACTGGTCCCAGTGGTTTTTCCCTTAACAGGGTTTCCACATTAAAAATCCATGTGTTATGTGTCTATGAGTCATTACTTTAGTGTTTTTCATTTCACATAAGTTATTCTGGATTGATCGGTATACACCAGTTATTTACGGTGTTTCAGTAAATAGAAGACTACTTATTGGTAAACATACAATAGAAGGTTTTACAAAGAATTCTGACAAGTAGTAATTTGATATAAGTGTTTCAAGGCATTCATCTTATAGGACTAAATATAACTAGAGGTATAAATCTGTGGTACTAAGTTTGAAGGGTTGATTTAAGGATTAATTTTTGAGGCCACTGATTCACCCCCCTCTTAGTTATTACGAACAATCCACAACCTTCTGTGTTTCCTCAATTACTTCATCGTACCTTCTCCCCATTATCTTTACCAATCTTGACTTAGTTGTCAACAAAGGTTTTAAATCATTCAAGATCTTCTACATCTCCTTAATAGAAACAATAGGTAACATGTCTCCAATTTATTGTACTCTGATTGCTTCGTCTTCTATCTATTCTAGTTGTTTCCTTAGTCCTAATTTCTCATAGAGTTCCTCAGGTATACTACCTTCAACTTCTAACAAGTTCTTCTTAAAAGCAAGTAAGTGATTTATTATCATGTCTTTAATCAAGGTCTGATCAGATGCATCATACCTTACATAGAATCTGGACAAGGTATTGAGTTTTCCTTGCTCAACTATTCTTTTCTCCAGTATCTTTATGTCAGGTTTCTAGAGATGTTTCACATCTAGAATCTTCTCTTCTACTTTCTTCTCTTCTCCTTTCTTCTCTTCTCCCTTCTCTTCAACTTCTATCCTCTGTCACTTAGGTGGAGAGTCTTTTTTAGTGGACCTTGTATTCCTTCTTAGGAATTCCATAAGTTTCTCTTTCTGCGATGTTCTATTTGGTGGTGTAGGTGTTGTTTCAGATATATAAATCACAATAGAAGGTGGAATAATTACCTTCTCTAGTTCTAGAGCTGGAAGGGCTGCAGGAGCAGTGCTTGCCAACCCAGAATCTCCTTATGTCATCTTCTTTCTTACCTCTTTCATCTCTTCCTTTTTTATACCAGCCTTAGCTGCTAGATCATCTACAAAGTTTTCTACTTTCCTCTTCCTTACACCTCTAGTCGGTTCTTCCCTTATCTTTGCTGACTACTCTTCATAGGTGCCCCATCTTTCTTCAGATGAATCAATTTTTGAGGATAGTATATGTTCAACTTGCATAGTCAAGACCTCAGAAATGACTTCATATCCTAGAGGATAGCACCACTTCATCCTAGGTTGTACTGCCTCAAAGAAAACACAATCAGTTTCAACCATGAAACATATTGTATCTTTGTACTTCTCTACCAATACCTCAGGAATCCTCTCTCTCTTTCCTTCATCTATCTCTACAAGATTTTTATCATCCCAAATAACTCAACATCAACCCATATACTGTTATGTCTTCTATAGCTTTGTGTGATTTGAATTCTAGTGGGTTCACTGTCCTTCCAAGCTCTAGGGTGCATACCAGGAAAACTATGTACAATATAAATATACATGTGTATCAATAGAGATCCAAACTTGAATGCCTTCAACTTATCCTTCTTAATTTTCTTTACATTATCCAAAAGCTATTGTGCAAGTATTTTGCAAAGGTTATATTTAACATTTTCCTTGACCATTCTATATGCCATCAAAATCACTCTTGCGGATACCGAGTTAGGTTGACTGCTATAATGTAGTTTGTATCCAATAATTTTTGAAACCAATCTGACATCTTGCTAAAATACATCATTAATTTTTGTCGCTCTCTTATCCCATCGTGAATGCATTAGGGTTTCCACCTATTTCTTTATGTTTTTCTCTGCAATAAGAATGACTCCAGAATTATCCAAACCTATTATACTATGAATCAACTTGCTGCATATCTTCACAGGTTGATCTCCAAGACAAATAAATTTGTCGTGAACTCTACTCGGAATGATTTTAATCCATTCTTCATCAAATTCATAAAGTTTATTCATCTGTATGATACTTAAATTATCAAGGTGTGTGAACTCGATTTTCATCTTTCCATCTGCTCCAATCATGTCCTTCATCTCTGAATATATCTCAAAGTCTCCCAGAGACTCATACTTACACTGAATGTAAGCCCTAATTTCTTTGACATGTAGAACATTGTAGGGTGTTTGCAAAAATGTACCTTCAGTATTATCCTCAGGTGATTTGAATGAGTGCTTATTAAAATTATACCTAGGCCTTTCAATGACACCGAAAATCAATAGAGTATCCATAACCAAAGCTTTGAAAAAGATCCAAATATCTTTTATCTACTAATTTTGTGAATTTTTTCTTTGATCAAATGCTCAATGTACTTTCTTCTTTTCTTCTTTTTCTCTAATCTCTATTCTCCTTTGGGTTGTATTCTTCAATTGATGTTTAAGAAAGGTCTTTTGATTAACCTTATACTTCACTATGTAAAGAAATGACACAGTTCATGATAAAATCATCTCTACACATAATCCAGTCGGTTAACAATCTGGCAATCATATGATATATATTGTAAGTAATGTGATCTCTTATATGTATTCCACAACATCTCCTCATACTCTCACTAAGCTCACAAGATCTTACTCCTCATAATTAGGGGCTGGATAGATTTATGATGTTTCCTTCCAATGGTCCCCCTAAGGCCATGCTTGGCCATCTAGGTTGATGTAGCAATGTTAGCATCAGGCAAAGACTCAATAGCATCTACTAACTCTCCATTAATCAATACCTCATTTGTTTCTTTTACCTTCCATACCTTACCACTATTTTCATCTTCTACTTTTGTGAAATGATTCTTGAATTCATCCATTTATTCTGCAAGACTCTTACCAGTATCACCAATCTTCTTCTTTATAACCATAAGCGGTAGTCCTCTTCTATTATCAGTCCCATTGTATCTAAAAAACTTCGCTATATGTCCTAGATTATTACATTTTTAGCATGTAGGAGGTGGTCTGTTCTGATTAACCTGCAACTTACAATACCTTGCGATGTGTCCAAATGTAACGCATTTGTAACATGTGATCTTAGCTATTGTTTCTTCCCTAGTGTAATCTTTCTTGATTCTAGATTGATTAGATTTACTGCATTATGCTTTCTTGTGTCCATATGCATGACAATTGTTGCAATAGCCATCAAAGGATCTATAAGGAATTTTACTTCTGCAGTCTCTCTTCATGTGTCCAATTTTGTTGCATCCAAATAATCTACATTTGAAATGTTTGATCTGTTCTTTAGTTTTTTCAAGGTCATCAGTCTTCGCTACATATTTTTCTTCTTGATTCTTTGAACATTCAGCTTCATTGAAGCCAACTCCAGTCATGTCCATTTAGGTTTCTATCTATCTCTTTGCTCATCAATCTTATCACTGCTCATATGAAGTTTTTCAATGTGTTTCTTAGCTTCAACAAGTTCTCCTTTTATGATCTGATTATATTTCTCTAATTCCAGATCTTTTTTGGTTTAGTGATCAAGTTCAGTCTGCATTTGTCCCATCTGAATATTAGTGCCTTTTAAGGTTTCTTCAATTTTGTTTCTAGCATCCTTTTCCGGTTGAATTTCTTTAGCCATATGAAGCGAACTAATTTCATGATCAAGATTTAAAGAATATTTCTCTTGTTCAATTTGTTTTATCTTATCTGATGTGTCATTGTTAGAATCCTCTTTTATCTTATCCATAAGATCTTATCTCCGAGTTCTTGAAAGTTCAAGTTGTTCTTTTAGTTTCTTGATGAATCCCTTTGCTCTTCTCAATTTGAATGTCAAGTCACTATTTTCTGCTTTAATTTTATCCAAGTCTTCAAGTGCTGCTTCAAAGTTTTCTTCCAAACTTTCACAATCCATATTGATCTCCCTTAAGCTGTTAGGGTTTCCCTCCAAGGGCCAAAATATTTGATACCAATTGTTAGGATTAAGTAATACTGAGAGGGGGGGTGAATCAGTATTAAAATACTTTAAACTTAAACCAAGTAAATTACAACTTAACCAGATGATTTCTGAAATCAAAAGAATATAAACACAAAACAAATAACTCATAAAACCATGAATTTATTGTCGAGGAAACCTCGGTGAAGGGAAAACCCCAGTGGGGATGATACCCACAAATATGCACTAAATGTATACTATCCCTATTAGGAGCTGATTATTACATTAGTACATTTCCTTGTTACAAGAATATAAAACCCCGTTAAAGGTATACTGAGCTCACTGCTCACATAATCATAAATGAGATCCTGTTATAATGCTTTATCCAGAATGAAAAATAAAAGCATATGCTATGCTTAGGTATTTCCAGATGTAGTTTGCATTACCATATGACTGATTCTAATATCACAATGCATCCATCCAACTCTTTGCATCTATACCAATCTATCACACATCCATCACATTCTCATCACTTCTCAAAAAGCTCTTATTATATATACATTGTTACATATCTAGTCGGCTTCCAAATACATCAAAAAATAGAATTAATAATTATACAAAAATTAATTATTAAGTTGATGATCATATACTATTAAAATATAGGTAATCCACTATCTGAATGCAACATAGCACGTTTGGACTTCACATTATACTCCCTCAATCATCGCAACTATTCATCTACCCTATATCACTGTTACTCTATCTTCGCATATCTTCATCATACTATAACTTACTGTGATCAACTCCAAAACATAAGATACCTTAATTAAAGGTCACACATATCCCAAAAAGCTTCTCGTAAGCTTGCATGTCTTTATCCATCATATACTGTCTTCGCTGAACAAAACTATACTCCTGTACCCTGTAATTCTTCTTTCTGAACTTAGTCATTTTGTAATCCTTAACTCAAAAAATGTACATGAAACCAAGAAAAAATTATATCCAACTGGCCCATACCATGATCAATAAGGATATATCTTCAGCAACCATGTGAGATGCAACTTCCCACTTCGCAAACTATCTCTCAGAAACTCTGTCAAAATATGATCTCCAATAAATCTTGAATAACTGTCACTAAAAATTGAATCTCCATATGTTATCTTGACCACATCATCATGATTCTATCTTCAATATGTTCTCAACTATGCATAACTTCATTTTAAATCCTTCATCCAAAGATTCAATTTCTAGACCATTCCCATTCACATAGAGCCTCCAACTTGTCCAATATTTAATCAAAGCTTCCACCCTTGTTATAGCACCTTAGAACATCATAACATGGCCTATGAACCATGTTCATCCAATCCTCCAAGTCTGGTCAATATATTTGTTATGCTACTCAATCTAAGAGTCCAATCTCCTTGTATCCCTATTCAACCACTAATCTTCCCTTAACTCAATATCTTCCCAAACAACTAGGGAAAACCTTGACAACTTTAGACACCCTTTACAATTCTACAAAACATATACCAAACCTAGGGTATGTTACTTTGGACCAACCACTAGATCCACTACCTTTGTAGCAACCAAATAGGCCTAAAATGCACCTATTTACAAAGAAAATCCTAAGAGATCTTGCTCCCTTGAATCCCACCCATGAAAAAGTATTGTAAAATGGTTAGAAACACCAAATTATCAAGTTTTTGGGGCATCAAAACTTGCCTATACTTGTAGGTATCAAAACCTCACTTCTAGGGTCTCTAGGCTAGGGATTTCTCACTTAGGCACTTAAAAACCTCTCCAAATCCTCCCGATGGATCTAGAACATTCCCATGGACCCCAATAACCAAGATAAACCACAAAATACCCCCATCCTTAAGATTATTTGTTCACAACAATGACTGGTGCTGGACTGTGCATCCTCAATTCAACATTTAGCCTCCATTTGTGGTCTCTCCTCCACAATCCTACACATCCCTACATTTAAACACTATACAAGGATATATTACATGTCTTTAGACTCCTCCCAAAAATTACATTGACCACAGAGGGTGGGAGATTCTATCCAACCATGGAGACTTCAAAATTCAAATTGCTGATTGCAAAGACACAATCTAAGAACAATCAATAAATGGATAGATTTCTTACTTCAAAACTCAATGAAAATTCACTTTAATTGAAGATAAATGATAAAAATTCAAATTACAAATGTTCTAATCCATTTCCCAATCAAAAATACATTCTAAAATGGGTTTGAAGCCATAAATACAGTCACTGTATCTCACGAGTTGAATGTGTCTGTTTGCAAGAATTTGTTCCTTTATTGATTCAAGAACATTACAATAGTTCTCCACACACCATCCTCTACATACTACACAAAATCATGTGGATATCTATCAAATAGATCCTCAAACTAGACAACCAACCAAATAACCGACTTTAAACTCCCTAAAAATGTCTACAACAGTCCTAAAACCAACTATTACACTAATGCTAACACACAAAAAGATAATCTATTGTTGTCATCTCGACAACATGATATCTAATGCCTCTCAAGGGAAATTTCAAAGGTTTATAAACAACCTTTCAGCCCACTCTTAGCCTCTTATTCCAATCAATGTCTTACAAACTTGTTTATAATCATATCACACAAAATGATCAATAAATATTACAAACATCTTTAAATAACATTAAATGACCAATCATGGTCTATTACATTTCTAAATGACCCTTGATGGTCATGATTGTCTTCAACTCCTCCTAGTATCTACCAGTGACCCTAGTGTTCCTCTTAGGCCTTTGTGCTTGGCCTTGGTGATCCTGCATGTACTACGATGGCTATTCATATAAGTTCATTTACTGAATTAAATGCATAGTCCAACATGGATTACATTTAATTACGCCAAAGCAACCGATACTCAATTTGTTCCAATTTGGGAAGGTGTATCTCCAAAAGGGTATCCGTAAAACCAACTACATCTTTTGGTCGAGGACAAAAATGCCCTATGTCCATGATACGAGTAACTCTAGTAGAAATTCATATGAGTATATGTATAGTGTCGTACAAGAATGCATAAGAAGCCATACAAGTAAGTATAAAAGCCCATACAAGCAACAAGATCTTGTACAAGTCCCTATAGAATTCCATACAAGAGTTTACTATAACTCGTACGAGAAGCTATATCTATGGCCAAAGGAAGAAAGATAGAGAAATTAAGGCAAAACAAGAAGATAAACTCCGCATTGGGGAGTGCCGAGAACTAAAAACTTGAGGAGGTAGACACTTGATTGTCCTAGAGGAAAAATTACAACATTAATGAAAGATTTTAAGCATCTAGATAATCTACAACAACTAAATATACATGAGCATAAAATAACTACACAAATCACTGAAAGTAACCTGAAGAAGTAAATGAGCAACAAGCTCCAATCATGTAGCTGGAGGAAGACCAACTCTATACTCCGATCCCTAGCAGTGGTATAGGTTAGCAACGCCTCCCAACCACATGGAACCCGTAGGCCCACCTTGTCGTTCTCATGGAGATAATGACCTGACCACAGTCACATAAGACACACACACATAAGATGATACACACACGCCAACCAATACGTGACTCAAGGTACACATGATCATGAATGTAAATGCAGTATTCCAAGTCACTACTTAGAACACACTAAGGATACTATGTGGAGACTCTAGTGGAGTTTCATCGCTTGGCTTGTACTATCCCTAGCAGCATGTGGTATGGTAAATATTCATTGGGAGGCCTCATATCGTGCCCTCATACTATCTTGCACAGGAGATTGGATATTGTATAGACACCGCATCCTCACACTTGGCTTGTACTAGCCCAAGTAGTATATTGTATGGTAACTCAACTCCCTCGGGAATTTCATTTACTTGATAATGATCAACATCTACAAAAATTACATCGGAATCAGAAATTATGGATGCTCTATTCACAAAGTTATGTAAATCTTCTTGAAAAATACTAGAGGTACATGTAGGTGTAAATATGATAAGATCAGGATGTTCCTCCTTATCTTTCCAGAGAATATTATCCACAACTCTTTCTTGAGATCCACGTGCTAGTACATGATGATTTACTATGCTAGCAGTTGTGGCAATAAAATCTCTTTCGCGTTCTAACATAGAAAACATTACATTAAAATAATAATCTCCTAGAGGAGCGTGCATAATGACATGCACATTTTTGAAAGAAGTAGATACTCGTAGGGTTCCAATATGAGCAGGACCATCATACATCCAATATGCTAATTTAACTTTATCTCTATCTCAATTTGATCTGTATTCCCAACCTACACCGCAAAAATATCCCTTTCTCTATTTAGATATTATTGAAATAATATTTCCTTGGGAGGCCTCATACCATACATGTGTTCTCTTATCTTGCATTAAGTTTTATTACTCATGTTTATTTGGTTATCACTTTATTAAACCTCTTCACGTTACCTTGTCAGCCACTTTTGGGTCAGGATAACCATGAGAAGCCAATCCAAATTTCTACCCATACATACCCTTGATCATCATACAACCAGGGACACAAGGCAATGTAATTTCCCAACCCAACCCTCAAATGATCAAATACTTAACTAACCTATATCCAGGAGTTCAGATCCCGCTTCCACCATAGGCACACTCATGTGCTCGTGGGTGGGAAAAACCAACACTGTGCATCCAATAAAAAATAAATATACAAGGGGATAGATTCAGGAAAGAAACAAGAATAAAAATCATAGCACACTCGTGAATCATGACCTAGTGGAAACTAAAAGATAACAAATTTATGACAAAATCGGCCAAAGGCCAAAACCACAAAATAAACTTAATGGATCACTTTCAGACCACGATATAAAGATACTTGGAATGTCCTCTATCCATTCTGACTCCACGAAGCTACTCCTTGTAGAAAAGGCTATTAAAAATATAAATCAACTCAAGCCAACAAGGCAACGAACAATTGTTGGGCGACATGCAAAATGAGGCGACGCCAAAAACACCCAAAATTCAAACATATCAGAATTTGGCAAAATTGAAAACCCAATTCTAAAATATGCCCATACTACCAAAAATAAAATAAAATTCATATTTTGAGCACACATACAAAATATGACAACATAACTATATAAGAACTTCGATTTCTAAAGCATGAAAATACATAAATGCTCATGCCCGCCCAATCAGGTCATGAAAATACATAAAAATGGAGGGAAACACTAGTTATCAACCCATAAAAATTTATAAATCTAAAGAACTAAATAAAATAGAGTAAGACATTAACAATGAGAAAGCCTTAACTTACTCCAAATGCTAAAAAACCGGAATGAAGAGAAGAAAATGGAGAAGACTGCAAACGGGATAAATTTTTTGGAGAAGATGGAGATCCACGCTAAAAATCCAACGAGTCTATCCTCATGAAAATTTGATGAGAAAATATCCCACAACAAGCAAAGCACAAAAATCTCCAAAGAGGGTTTTGGAGCAAAACTCAAATTCTCCAAAAACATAAAATGAAAAGTGAAGTCTAAAACTCACTTTTTGCCTCATATAAGCACTTTTATAAAAGTGACTTATAAATTAGAATATTAAGCCACTTAATAAACTAATTGGCCTTTTCCAAAAATTAATTAAAACAATTCCAGACATTTGGAATTTGACTACGACAAATTAGCCAGAAAATGATTAAAATAAAACAAAACATTAAAATTCCCCAAAATGCAATTAAATCAGCATTAATTAATAATTTATACGACAACTACAAAACCCTAAATGTAAAAACATGCTCACTGGTTAATTCACATAATGCATTATGAATATGGATTTACCACAATAATTGAAGGGTTAATAATAATAATAATAATAATACAAATACGTTGCCCATACAGGGATGACATTGGCTCAACATGAAAGGTCAAGGTCACTATCTCCTGGTGCCACTACTGGGGATATAGGTACACACTCAAATCCTATTACTCGGGATGAATGTACCTGGTACCTATTCAGTAAACAAGCAAACATCAAGTGTATATTCTCAACATATAAATACCCGAAGCACAAACAATCACATAATCACGTTGAAGGAGAATAAGACATCGTGTATATCTCGCAAGCAGGTGACTACTACTCTATCTCACTTCATACTAGCACCAACAAGAAAAATACATAGCAGTGGAGCATTTAAATTAAAGTATTTAAATAATCATTTACAGCTATCTGAGCATATATCTACCGAAGTTAAAAGATAGATATCCATGGTATATAAGCACCATATAAAAAAGAGTCCAATAACATCCATGAGATATAAATATAATCCTCAGTCCAAATCTAAATATAAAATAAACCAGGCATCATCATGAAGCATCAAGTCACATCACTAGCATCATCATGCATGTATGATCAAATTATTATTATTATTATTATTATGATCGGTAAAAGGCCAAAGCCATATAATTTATTTATAAAAATTATAAAAGAGTATAGGGTCTTTGTTCACTACAGGTACCGGTAGGAAAGAACAAAGAAGAAAAACTCCAGTCTTTCCCGGTACCAAGTGTGATGAAGTATAATTGTTTATATATTTGAAGTCATTTGTTGATATTCAACTGAGTTGCAGAAGTGATGATAAAAATTATCAGTCAATGTATTGTCAACTTATTTGAGTATTATTATTGTGGAAGACATCTATTATGTATTGAATATTTGGAACAAAAAATGTTTATGTGGTCAGAAAAATGAAGAGTTCTGCATACACCGAGTAGCAGTGTAAAACCGAGTAAAACACAGTGTATACCAAGCGCTAGTATTAACCAAGCAAGGGATTGCTGACACAACTATTGATTAAGCAATTAACTCTATTTGAGGCCAACTAAAATGTTGAGCTGACAATTGATGATTTTGAGGTAAAAGATAAAAAAAATTATTTGATCAAACGGTTATGAAAATTCAAGGAAGATCGGATGACAAAGATTGAAATGTGTTTTTAACACAACTACCAAGGATGGATCAAGCGGAAAAATGAATGATGGAGATTAAGTGGTAAGATTTGAAGGATGAAAATTAAATGATACATGATGTCTATATAAGAGACAAGAGATTAATTTGTGAATCATGTACACAGATGCTGAAGCATACATGCGAATTTGATGTATGACTGATCAAACTAGTTAAAGACATAACCATGTATTTTTTACAGACATCGCCAAGCAAAACAAAGGAAAGAGGATTATCAAGAAAAACAAGTATGATGTGAACTGAAGTGAAAAAATTGATCAGAGGTATTATGTACTTAGAATAGATCTAAATATCTGCAATCAGAGTTGTATTTGAATTAGATCATTACTGTATCAGTTTAACCATTGTTACAGATAATTCTCTTAACCAAGTGGGATAGTGAATCCTTATTAGAACATTCAGAGAATCTTAATTATTTTCTTGTTGACCCCATAGTGAATGCATGGTCAAGAAAGAACTATTAGTTTTAAATCCTCTAAAAAGGTCACATTTAACATTGTGCATTGTAACCTTTAACAGGGTTGGTTCTTCACCGAGCTCACTTCAGAACAGTGAAAATATTTTGGGTTACCGGTCTTAGGTGGTTTTTTCCCTTAACAATAATAGGGTTTCCATGTTAAAAATCCATATATCAATGTGTATGAATGTTGTGGATTTTTATTTTAATTTACACTTTATTTTATTGACCTATATCGGTAATCACAATATTAATTTATTGATACTTGGTAGACAACTTAACAGTAAGTTTTGAAAATCACAGTTTATATTTCACGGAGTTGAATTATATGATTGAATTTATTTTGATATACATCTGGAGAAATTTGGGACTGTAGGATAATTTTGTGAGGGCATTGAGTCTAACTAATTCACCCCTCTCTCTGTTATTCTAACAATTGGTATCAGAGCTATCGGTGCTTATCATGGAGCAACAATGCTTATTAGTGCAGGAGTGCTTATCAGAAAGTTTTCAAGGACTTGAGCTAAAGATCACAAGATTTATAAGAGAGATGAACCTAAGATGAATAAGGATAACTTCCAGACATGGAAAAGTAGAATGAGATTATACCTATCAGGAATTGCAAGCAACATTGAATATTTTATGGACAATGAATTCATTCTACCCATTGGAGCTTTCACAGTAAATCAATTGAAAGAAAAACATGAGCATAACCTGATCATGGTGGAGATTTCCTCTTCACTTAACAATTCTGAATTTGAGGACATCAAGAATTGTACAAGTGCCAAGAAGATGTGGGATCAGCTTACAACAGTTTATGGAGGAGATGTAAATGTACAAAGAGCCAAAGCTGAGAGCCTTCGTGGAAAGTTTGATGACATGCAAATGAAGGAAGGAGAAAACATCACACAATAAAATACCTAACTTAAATAAGTTTTGAATGCTATTCGGGGATCTGGTGGAACCATTGATGAAGACATAATTGTAAGATTCTTAGAACTCTATTGCTTATTTATTCTATAAGAGTCTTTGCGATACATGAAATGAGAGTTGCACCTAGAAATAACATCATTGTTGATAGTCTTGTTGGAAGATTGATTTATTTTGAGCTGAATAACTTTGACAACAATATTGTACCATCTATGGAATCTGCATTTATGTCTACTTTGAAAATTGGCAAATTTAGTAGAAAACACATAATCAGAAATAACAGTGACAGTGATAGTGATGACAAGGAACTTGATGAGATTGAAGCTTTAATGGTTAGAAGATTACACAAAGGTAAAGGAAGATATAAAGGTAAACTACCTTTGATATGCTTTAATTGTAAAGAGATTGGCCATTTTTCTGTAAGATGCCCTAACAAGAAGAATGGTGATAGACATGATAGATCTAATGACAGAAAGGAAGACCAAGACTTCAGAAGCAACCAAAAATATGATAGAAGAGATAACCGAGATTACAAAGATAAAGGTAAGAAAGCCTGTTACATCGCTGAAGATAATAATAACAGTGGATCTAACATTGATGAAGATATTGAGGCAATGTTTGTAGCTTTGAAAGATGATTCAGATGAAGATGAAAGGTATGTAGAAACATCACTTATCTCTAAAGTTAGTAAACATGATATTTAGGTTATTGATAGTGGTTGTACACATCACATGACTGGTGATAAAGGAAAATTTGAATTTCTTAAAAATTATGATGGAGGATCAGTAAGAATGGGAAATGATACACCCTATCAAGTAAAAGGAAAAAGTACTATTATGCTGAACAATCAAATCAAATGTGAAAATGCTTATTGGGTAAAAGGACTTAACTACAATCTATTGAGTGTTTCACAGTTGAACAACATAGGACACCGAGTTGCATTTGAGAACATAAAAGCAAGAATCAATGATGGAAAAGGAAAATTGATCGGTACTGGTGAACAATCTAGAGGTAGCCTATTCTATCTTGAGACATCTGAAACTACTTGTTTATTGGAAAAGAATGAAGATATATGGTTATGGCACAAAAGAATTTGTCATGTAAATTTTGACAACATGGTTAAGATTAGTAGAAAAAGAAAAGTTAGAGGCTTACCGAGCTTATCTAAACTAGACCATGTAATGTGCAAAAATTGTCAAATGGGTAAGATGTCAAAATATAGTTTCTAGAGCAAAAATTTCTCATCTAATGACATTTTTGAGTTATTTCATACAGACTTATGTGGACCAATGAGAACACAAAGCTATTTTTGGGGCATATATTTTATTTTATTTGTTGATGACTATTCTAGGATGATGATTGTAATGTTTCTAAAAGAGAAATCTAAAGCATTGAAGATGTTTAAGTGGTATAAGGAAAAAGTGGAAAAATAAACTAGTAGAGATATGAAGTGTTTGAGATCTGATAGAGGAGGTGAATTTATTTTCGATGATTTCACTAACTTTTGTAATGAGAATGGAATCAAATGACAAGTTTTTACACCGAGGACACCACATCAAAACAAGATTACTGAAAGAAGGAACTTATCAATTGTTGATTGTGCTAGAACATTGATGATTGAAAAACAAGTTGCACAAACATACTAGAGAGAAGCACTTACCACAACAATCTACACACTGAATCGAGTACAATTGAAGAAAGGTTCAAACAAAACACCTTATGAGCTATGGTATGGTAATACTCCCAATTTGAGATATTTTAGAATATTTGGAAGTAGGTGTTATATTCTGAAAGATGATCGAAATGGAAAATTTGATTCAAAAAGTGATGAAGGAATATTTATTGGATATTCTACTAAGAGTAAAGCTTACAAATGTTTGAAAAAGTCAACTAACAAAATCATTGAGAGTGCAAATGTAAAAGTTGATGAATTTGCTGAGTTAAATGATGAAGACAACATGAAAGAATCAAAAGACTATAATAGATTTGTTTACTGGGAAGAGCCTAACATTATACCAACGTAGATGCCTAGTTTTACTAGGAAACAAACTAATTCTATCGGGAAACAAGCTAATGTCACCGGGCAACAAAGATCATAGACCAAGAATCAGGAAAATGCTGAAACAAAAGATCATGAACTAGAAGACAATGTAGATACTGAAGAAGATGATGAAGGACCAAGAACTGAACCTATACTTGATAAATATGTAAGACACCATCCATGGGATCATATAATTGGAGATAAAAGAGCAAGCATATTGACAAGAAGTAAGTTCAGAGATGACACTTGTTTAATTTGTGAATTTGAGCCTAAAAATGTTAAAGATGCATTAGAAAATGAAGAATGGTTTAAAGCCATGAATGAAGAAATTGAGAATATACAGACAAATAATACATGGACATTAGTTCTAAGACTGAGTGATAAAAATATCATTGGCACCAAATGGATTTTTAGAAACAAATTGAATGAAGATGGGAATGTAATAAAAAATAAAGCAAGATTGGTTTGCAAAGAGTATGCACAAGAAGAAGGAATTGACTATGGAGAAACTTTTGCACATGTTTCTAGACTTGAAGGAGTAAGGATACTACTTGCATATAAAGGATTCAAGGTATATCAGATGGATGTGAAATCTGCATTTTTGAATGGAATACTTGAAGAGGAGGTATACATTGAACAACCTGAAGGATTTGTTGATCCTGATCAAACACACATAGTATGTAAGTTACAAAAAGATTTATATGGACTGAAGCAAACACCAAGAGCATGGTATGAAAGATTGCATTCTTATCTAATAATTATTGGATTTATTAGAAAAAGTGACAACAACAATTTGTATTTAAAAGGAGGAAATGATGATAAGACACTTATTGCTAAAATATTTGTTGATGATATCATATTTGCAGGTAATGATAACTTATGCACTTCATTTTCTGATGAAATGAGGAAATAATTTGAGATGTCGATGTTTGGTCAGATCAAATTTTTTTCTAGGATTGCAAATTTTAAAACAATCTGCAGGAATATATTTTAGTCAATCAATATACATCAAGGAAGTGCTAAAGACATTCAAAATGGAGGAATCAAAACCAGTCGGAACACTTATGGTGACAAGATGCAAATTGACAAAAGAGGACAAGACACCTGAGGTAAATCAAACCTTGTACATATCTATGATTGGTAAATTGATGTATGTTGTTCACACAAGACCAGATATAGCACACACAGTTGGAATAGTTGCAAGATTTACTGCAAACCCCAGAGAGTTACATATGACAGCTGTTAAAAGAATTTTTAGATATTTAAAGAATACCGAGGATTATGGACTTTGGTATACAAGAGAAGGACAATTTGAATTGAAATTCTATACAAATGCTGATTGGGCTAGAAATATAGATGATAGAAATAGTACTACTGGTGGAGCATTCTTTATTGGAGAAAGACTAGTTACTTGGATTAGCAAGAAGCAAGGATGCATATCACAGTCAACTGTAGAAGCAGAGTATGTTGTCGCTACTGCAAATTGTTCTAACATAGCATGGATAAAACAATTATTGAAAGGAATGAATGAGGAGATCACCGAACCAATGATGATTTATTGTGATAACACAAGTGCTATAAATATTTCAAAGAATCCAGTGATGCATGCAAAGACAAAGGACATATCTATAAAGTATCACTACTTGAGAGAACAAGCTCAAGACAAACAAGTAATACTAGAATATGTACAATCAAAAGAACATCTTGCATATATATTCACAAAAACCTTACCGAAGGATACATTTGAGTACTTGAGAGGTAAATTAGGGGTTCATCCCTTGTCTATTGGTAACTAAGAAGATTAGGAGGTTGCATCAACCTACATGAAATTTGAATATCAATCATGTTGATGCAAAGTTGAATTGGACCAACACAAAGATATAAGTACACTAAAAGGTACCTACTGCACCGAATAACAGAGATATTTTATTTGTCTACTGAAGAGCTATATATTTATTTTTGGCATTGTTGTCAAAGGGAGAGAATTGATCAATGAAATATCTATCCATCCAAGGGAGAAAATAGAAAGGGAGAGACATATCTAATCTATAGAGAGATTCAAGAGCTGAAAAGACAAAACAACAGGGAGAGTCTACACAGTGAATATTTTGTTTATACTGACACAAATTATATTCAAGCTAGGGAGAGCTACTGAATTGTTGCAGTTGTAGAAAAAAAGTTTGGTATTTGTTGTATGGCATATTATATTGCATAATTCATAGTTTTTTTTCATCAATGCCAAAGGGAGAAATTGATGAACTATAACTATTTATATATTTGAAGTCATTTGTTGATATTCAACCGAGTTGCAGAAGTGATGATAAACATTATTAGTTAATGTATTTTTATTGATGTCAACTTATTTGAGTATTATTATGGTGGAAGACATCTGTTATGTATTGAAGATTTGGAACAAATAATGTTTATGTGGTCAAAAAATGAAGAGTTCTATATACACCGAGTAGCTGTGTAAAACTGAGTAAAACACAGTGTATATCAAGCGCCAATGTTAACCGAGCAAGGGATTGTCGACACAACTATTGATTAAGAAATTAACTCTAATTGAGGATGAATTAAATGTTGAGCTAGAAATTGATGATTTCAAGGTAAAAGATAAAGTTTTTTATTTGATCTAATAGTTATGAAAATTCAAGGAAGATCGGACGATAGAGATTGAAACGTGTTTTTAACACAACTTTCAAGGAAAGATCAAGCGGGAAAATGAACGATGGAGATTAAGTGACAAGATTTGAAGGATTAAAATTAAATGATACACAAATGCTAAAATCATACATGCAAATTTGATGTATGACTACTCAAACTGGTTAAAGACAAAACTGAGTATTTTCTATAGACTTCACCGAGAAAAACAAAGGAAAGAGGATTAATGAGAAGAATAAGTATGATATGAACTGAAGTGAACAAATTGATTAGAGGTATTATGTACTTAGAATATATCTAAATATCTACAAATCAGAGTTGTATTTGAATAAGATCATTACTATATTAGTTTAACCATTGTTACAGATAAATCTCTTAATCGAGTGGGATAGTGAATCCTTATTAGAACATTTAGAGAATGTTAATTGTTTTCTTGTTCACCCCATAGTGAATGCATGGCCAAGAGACAACTGGTATTTTTAAATCCTCTAACAAGGTCACATTTAACAATGTGCATTATAACCTTTAATAGGGTTGGCTCTTCACCGAGCTAACTTCAGAAGAGTGAATATTTTGGGTTACTGGTCCCCGGTGGTTTTTTCCCTTAACAGGTTTTCCATGTTAAAAATTTATGTGTCCATGTGTATGAATTTTGTGTATTGTTATTTTACTTTACACTTTATTTTATTGACCTAGATTGGTAATCACAGTATTAATTTACTGATACTCAGTAGACAACTTAATAGTAAGTTTTGAAATCACAGTTTATATTTCACCGAGTTGAATTATATGATTAAATTTGTTTTGATATACATCTAGAGGAATTTTGGACTGTAGGATAATTTTTTGAGGGCACTGAGTCTAACTGATTCACCCCCCCTCTCAGTTATTCTAACAGATGTGATAATAATTTGTCTTTGTTTTATATTAATATTTATACTCTGATTAAAACATTACCAAGACATTTGTGAACCTTTTAGTATTTGAACTTGTGATAAGTACAATTAGAACCACCACACCTTGGGTAGCTAGTAGTGTCATGTTTTTCTAAACATTATATATCTATCACAATATCTTATATAACTATTTGAATGTGTGTTCAAATATTTGGATTGAGTTGACTAGTTGACTTGATTATATATCTGCATATGCTACTAACTTGCTAGGAAAAGAAGGTGCAGCTTGAGAGTGGTTGACCGCATTGAAGAGGAGGCATTGAAGTCCCAACTATGTCATGGAGAACTGTTATGGCCACAAGGCATGTCTGCTACAATGGAGGAGTCATCATCTCATAGAATATAGGAAATATCTCTGCTATATTTCCTCTCAGCGGTCAATATCTTGTTGAAATGGTTATCCAGACTTTATTACACTCTATCATGGGCTGTTACAATATCCTTCCTCCATGGAATAATTTAATCAGACCTTATCTATATGCTTTGAATAAATATCAATACTCTATATAATAGGATTTGATTGTTAGTTTGTACTTAGTTGGAAAATATATTGTTGTTGCATTTGCACAGCGAAGTTACTCTTTCTAGTTCCATGCATTGTTTCCATTATGATGTAGCTAGTTTTGGTTTACATTCTATGTTAGTATTTATCATAAGCCAATGAAGGGGGCCCACTTGGGAGGTGGATTATATTAGAGTAGGTTAGATTTACTTTTAACATTTACAACATTTTAAGTAGAAGTTTACTGTTTCATTCCTGCAACACTTGCAAGGATAATTATAGTGAATTCTATGGGTTGATAGAATAAGTTTAATTTAAGTTTGCATTTTTCAACATTAATTCCATTAAGCATTCATGTGTGTTTAATTTCTTGCAACAATAACGTAGGTCTCTTTCATGTATTTTTTTCTTCCTGCAACATAGGTAGTATGACTCTTTGAGAGACTTAGTGCACATATCGTGCTATCCCATTTCAAGTATACATCCCTGGGTGTCAAATTTAAATGCACTTCATGATAGGAAAAGTAACCCTTAGTTTGAATACACTATTTCTAGGAGAAGATTTGGCATGATTATTATTACCTATTGTGAGGTGGTTCATTTTTGGCACCGTTGCCGGGGATGGTGTCAAGATGAGAACCTTACTGAGTCATTTTTTTCATTTTTAGATAGTTCTCTATTTTCTAGGTAGTAGTATGCAGTCCTGAACTTGCTTCACAAGTTTATGTAATTATTTGCATGCATCAAAGAGGAAGAAGATGAGATTAACATGGCAGATTTATTTCAAGAGAATCTGCTAATCTGAAAGAAGAAGTTGAATTACCTTTTGTTTATGCAAGTCCTAAATTCCCTGCAACCTGAACCTGATTGGAACAACCAGTGGCCTAACCAACAACAAAACTAGTGGCCTAACCAAAAGAAAAAACAATGGAAAATCAATGGAAGCCACCATAGGGGAAATTTTAACCATATAACCAATGGAGGGTGCCTCGACAATGGCCTAATCAAAATCCTAGTTATCCACCCTTACCACCTCCAGTGTCTCAACCTACAATTATGCCACCTCCTGCACCTACAAGTCCTACTCCAAAGCAAACATAATTACCTACTCATCCACAACCCAATCCTAACAACAAGAAACATCATCAACCAATGTATGCCACTGATACTCAGCAGTACCCTGCCTATGCACTAGAGATATCTGATATCCACTTGAGATCTGGTACTACTCTTCCTGCACCTGAACCTCCTATTATAATAGAAGTTCCAGACATTCTTGCAGCATCAACACCACTTCCATAAGTTACTTTGCCAAATATTGTCCAACCAACTGATATAAAAAGTAAAACTAAAGTTCACACCTTAGTTAATCCTCCCTTTCCACAAAGGCTTAGCATGGAAAAACCTGTCCTAAGAAGAAACCCCATTTGATATCTTTGACCAGTTGAAAAACATGCATATCCAGATTCCACTATTTCAAGCTATTAAAGATGTTCCTCTTTATGGAAAAGCCATTAAGGAAGCATGCCTCAAAAATCCTGGACGTAAGAAAAAGGATCCTCAAACAGTCCATGTTATAGGTCAACTTGCGGATATTATGTTGGGGAAAATAGCCATATACCAAAGTAATCTGACCCTGTAAGTCTAGTTGTTGATCTTATAATTAATGGTCAGTCTATGAAAAATGCTCTAGTTGATTCGGGAGAAGCTATAAAAGTTATGACCGATGATACCATGCATAGGTTGAGTATAGAGGGATTGAGAACCACTCTAACAATATTACAACTTGTAGATAGTTCCACTGTAGCACCAGATGGCATCATAGAAGATATAACAGTCACATCGGATTCATGGGAATATCCCTCAGACTCATGATATTATCACCTAAGGTAAACTTTGTTGGTTATCTAGTTATCCTTGAAAGACCTTGGTTAGCCACCACTGATGCCAATATTAGTTGTAGATCAGGTAACATGACAATTTCGAATGGCCAAGCAATCAAGAATCTAGCATTATATCCTCTCGCCCAACCCCAACCAGATTTGAGTGCTCCTATTTGGCTAGACTTGGGAGATGAGGAAGAAGAGCTAAATTCTGTTTCTCAACTAATGATGTTACACAAACAATCCTTCCTGAAAATGCAAGAAGAAGATGATGTGATTCAAAGTATCCTTACCAATGAGTGTGTCATAGAAAAAGATATTTCTAGAAGCTCTGTTCTACAGTTGTGTACCTATGAGGACTATTTTTTCTAGAAGCCCCTAATTTTATCCATCAATTACTACCATGTGAGGTAGCTACAAGCCCAATCTCTGAGGTGTAAATGCTAGAGCTGAAAAATAAGGTAGAACTTTCTCTTGGTCACAATATTCATGTTAATAGTAAGCTGCCACCACAACAATTGGCATTGTTAACTCAACTCCTTTGTAAACATGAAAAATATTTTGCATGGGATTATGGAGGCATGAAAGGCTTGAACCCAAATATCTACACACATAGAATATAAATCAATGAAGGTAGTCTACCACTTCGCCAACCTCAAAGAAGAATTAACCCAACCCTAAAAGAAATTGTAAAAATTGAGTTGCAAAAGTTGTTGGATGTTGGTTTTATTTATCCAATCTATGATAGTAAATGGGTATCACCTTTGGTTATTATGCCTAAAAAGGGGGGTAAATGGATAATATGTGTATATTATAGGGAATTGAACAATTCCATAAAGAAAGATCATTTTCCCTTACCATTTATTGATCAAGTTCTAGACACCTTAGTTGGTAAGAAGTACTTCTCTTTTCTTGATGGATACACCAATTATAACCAAATTAGCATTGCTCTAAAGGATGAGGAAAAGACAACTTTTACATGCATTTGGGGAATATATGCACATTCTATGTTACCTTTTGGATTATGTAATGCACTAGCTACTTTCCAAAGAGCTATAATCAACATTTTTGTTGACATATCACATGATTGCATGGAAATATACATGGACGAATTCACTACATTTGGTGTTACTTTTGAGGAAGATTTGAAGAAACTGAAAAAAGTGATGATCAGATGTCAAGAACACAACCTGTCTCTTAATAGTGAGAAATTTTTCATGCTGATGCAAGGAGTGGTGCTGGGACATTTCATCTAAAAAGCTGGCATCCAAGTAGGCCCTGCAAAAATTGAGGTAATTCTCACATTACCTACACCTACTAAGAAAAAATATGTTAGATCATTTTTAGGACATGATGGCTATTATAGGCGCTTCATTCAAAATTTCAATCAGATAGCTAGCCCTCTATACACCTTGCTTACAAAAGAGGCCGAGTTTGCATGTACATCAACTTGTGATGAATCCTTCCTGTAGCTCAAGTCAATTCTGACAACTGCACCAGTACTTAGGGGCCCCGATTGGTCTTTACCATTCCACATACATACAGATGCTTCTGACTATGCAATAGGTGTTTTCTTAGGAAAAAAGTCTAATAACCTTGAAAATGCGATTTCCTATATCAGAAAGAGTTTACATGGCCTAGAGTTAAATTACACAGTTACTGAAAAAGAATTGTTGGCAGTAGTTTATGTTTTGAATAAATTTTTCCATTATGTAACATGCTATCCCATATTTTTTCATACTGACCATGCAACAATCAAGTATCTTATGAAAAAACCTGCCATCTCAGGCAGGCTAGCAAGATGACTTCTTCTTTTGCAGGAATTTTACATAACCATCATTGACAAGCCAGGGAAAGAAAATGTAGTAGTTGATTACTTATCTAGACTCTAGACTGCTAACAATGATGCTACTGTGATAGATGACATATTCCTTGGTGAAAATTTGTTTCATATTACTATCAAGGGTCCATGGTATGATGATATAGATAATTACATTGTAGCTAACAAAATGCCTACACATTTCTCTCTTAAGGATAGAAGAATGCTTGTTGAGAAAAGCTTTCAATTCTCTTGGATTGACTATACACTATTCTACACTGGTCCAGACCAAGTAATGAGAAGATGCGTATGTGAAGATGAAACATATGATACCCTCCATGCTTGTCATGATGAGCCATGTGGAGGACACTTTGCAGCTAAGAGGACAACTCTGGAGATCTTAACAATAGCTTATTACTGGCCCACACTTCACAAAGATGCAAATAATTATACAAGAAAATGTGATAAATTTCAGAGGATGGGTCGTCCAACAAAATTAAATGAATGTCTTTACACCCACAAGTGGTTGTCACACCATTTGACAAGTGGAGCATGGATTACATTGGTCCTATAGACCCCCCATTTAACATAAATTCCTACATTTCGGTATGTCTAACCAAATGGGTGGAAGTAAAAGGCATGAAGCATGCACGGGATCATAAGGTAGCATATTTTTTGTATGAGGAAATATTCACTCATTATGGTGTGCCAAGAGAGCCTGTAACTGATCAGGGAGCACAATTCACATCCAATCTAATCATAGAACTCATGAAGTAATACAATATCAGACACAAGAATTCTAGTCCCTACCATCCTCAAGCCAATGGTCATACGAAAGTTACTAATAGAGAGATTGAAGCTATTTTAACAAAAAAAGTTTATCTACACCACCATGACTGGAGAAGCTGAATCTCACAAGGAGTTTGGGCATACAGAACAACATGGAAGACAACCATAAGGTTCAATCCATTTGAATTACTGTATGGGAAAGAAACAATGTTACCAATTGAGTTTGAGCATAAAATATTGCATACTTCTCTGAAGTTAAACATTGACCTTCCTACAACATAGAGAGACAGACTGCTACATCTCAACTCCTTGGACAAAATGCAAAAATCTACATTGGAGCATACTGAGATAGTAAATAAATAGAGGAAGAAGTGGCATGAATCCCATATTAATAGCAAACAATTTCAAGTAGGTGATTGGGCATTACTGTATGATTCCAGATCCCAATAAATACTAGGCAAGATTTAGACAAGATGGCTGGGACCATATGAAATAGACCACATCTTCACCAATGGAGCAGTCCAGTTGACAACTATTGACCTAGTACACTTCAAGATATTGGTCAATGGGCATTGGATTCGTCTGTATCATCAGCCCTAGACCAAAGAAGACTTCCTACAACAACTCAAACATCCAATTCCAAATGAGCAACAGGTAAAACTTCCTGCAGTAGAGGGTGAAAGCCTTCTTCCTGCAGCTTCAACATAGAGTTCCATCATGCATGTTCCTAATAAAAACTTCATTTTCAAATGAATTTTCATTCTCCATTCATATTCTATATTCTTATTTTCAACCCATTCCACTTCTCTACCTTCCAGCCACCCATCATCCACATCACCACCTCTTTCCATATTTCTATACTTCAAATAAGAACCACGTCAGCTAATACATGCATCTGTCATACTTGTTCCACTCTTGCCACCTTTTTTGCATGCACGATAATCAAATGAAAAGTACAAATTTTCAAATCTCTTTCCACTTTTAGCACATATATTTAAGTTATTATATCTAGTACTGCGATAAATCTATGATTAAGGCATTGAGCCAATTCCTCACCCTGTGCCAAGTGTGACAAGTGTGGACACTTGTCTTAATTTCGTAAGGGGAAGGGAAGTGTATTAATTTTTCTTGTCATTTCTAGGTGTCCTTCTCACTTCTCATAAGATTACCTGTCAACTCAAATTTGTACTTTTTCCTTGCCTCATTAAGTCCCTTTACTATCTCCCACAAGTGTCATACTGTTATTCCTTAATTATCCTAGATTTTTAGACTTGATGTGACCTGAAAGGACATAATTAAACTATGTGGTAACTTGTACTTAAAATTGTAGTTAGAGTTATAATATCTTTTGTAAAAATTCCAAAATTATTATTTATGTCAAAAACAACAGAAAGATTGCAAGAGAAAAATTCATAGTTTCAATAAGTGCAGTTTGAAAGCTTAATTCGGGGTGATTCAAAAGGGAATAAGGTATTCAGAAATTACAGAGCAGAATAAATTGAGAGATTGACAAGCTACAAAAAAAATTGGAAGGAAAATATTTGGAACAAATGGGAGGGCAGCTACAGCGGCATGAGCCCGTGGTTCATGGCATTCTACTTACAAATATTGAAGCAATGTGGAGGTTCAATCTATGTGGTTGGCTAGGGTATTTCCTAAAACTAATAGAATTTGATGATGAGGTAGTAGCAGAATTCATGAGTACATTTGAAGAGGGAAAGACAAGCGTATGGGGTTTAATGATTGTCACGACAAAGGAATGCATAGTATCTCGGTAACTGGATTGGCAAAAATTGGGGAACATTATCCCAATGACCATGACACTAGGTCAGCTCAAGCCCAATTTACTCTTCCTATAGACCCTCCATTGGAGATTAACAAGCAAGGATTGAAATTCATGTCACTCCCTCAACCATTCAATGAGCTGGCAACACGCATTATAAGGTACTTGACCTGTGAGGGAAGATTTTCAAATTTGCATGTACATCACTTCAAATTAATTATATATGTAAGGCATAGTCTTCCAGTAAATGTTCCCAATTTCTTGTATAACATGCTAAGTATTAGTGTCGAGGAGACCCAAAAGGGGAATGAAAATTATATCTCCCACCATGCCCTAATTAAACTATTAGTTGAAAAATCCCTTAGGGAAGTCTCTCCTTTTGCATGGTCAAAATTTTTTTAGTTTAGAACCTTACAACCTTAGGTTGAGCCTGTTGAGAAACCCAAAAATGATAATACAAAACCCTTTGAGCTAGTTGTTGAACAAGCCACCCAAGAAGGGGAACCTGAAAAACTTGAAGAAAATAGACCTTCATCTGATCTTGAGAGCAATGCCCCTGCCTCTTCTCAGAAGAGAGGAAAATGAAAAGTAGGTGAAGTAAATTCTATTCCTGCAACTGAACCACAAAACCTTATAGCTTCAAAAGGAAAGAAAAGGAAACCAGCTCCTGTAGCAGCTACTCCTATAGTAGAGAGGCCGAATAAGGCTAGTAGAAATAAGGTTGAAGATACTCTTGTACAGAGAAGTCCTCGAAAGAGAAGAAAAATTCCTCAAGTATCCCAAGAGTGCCAATCTGTTCCTTCAAAGCAGGATACTGTACAATCCCATGTATAATATATTCCATATAATTCCCCAACTCAACCTAAAATCCCATACCTTTCTCAAAATTTAAATGAGAAATGTGACGATGAGCCTGCAATATATAATAATGACCCTAAAGAGTGTCATTAGAATTTTCAAGAAAGAAACGAGGAAGAAGTTCAAATGCCTCAATAGTCAACCCACTCATAGAATGCCCTAGTGCTTTATCAAAGGACCTAGTTCTCCAGCTATTTAGAGCAGACATGTAAAGAGCAGAGGAAATAGAACAATCAGTTAGAAGAGTGTGGCTCACCTACATTGAAATCCCTTCTCTTTGGCTTGTACAATCATTTTGTTCTTAAAACAATCATATGGAAGGAAGAAAAGAAGAAAATACAAAGAGTGATAAACAACCAAAATGAGGAAATAAAAGACCTAAATGAGCAATTGGAAAGGAAAAAACTATTAATGGATCATGCCTTGAAGTTGGCTAATCATATTCTCACTTGTAGACCTCCTCGTAGGGTATACGATATTTGTTTAAAAGAACAGTTCCTCTTATTTCAACTAATGATGACCTTGAAGAACATAGATTCTAAGTTCAAAAAAACCCAAGAATTCTATGGCCTATATCAAACCCTTCCTCCCTGGCAGCAGAACCTGCTCTATGAGTTATACCTGCACAACTTCATTATTCCCAAGGAGACTGAGTGGAATCCTCTACTTTATATTGGAGATATACATCTAAGGGCATTAATGTCCTGGATGCATAATGAAGCAAATTATGAAAGGCAACTAGACAACTATAGGGACCAAGAGAAGACCGAACCACTACCTTTAAGGGCTAAAAGTAGTAATCCCGATGTGTTTGTAAGAGATTGGTTCAACCTAACCTATGGAAGGATAAAAGCAGAGACTAAGAAGAAGATTTTTAATATCAGGGAAGAGGTTTATGCAGAATATCAAGGGATGTCCTATTTTTCTTTTCAGAGAGCCTTGGCTGGTGCCAGAAATAGATGGAATAGACTGCCAGAAGCATTCAAGAAATTAGAGCCACATAGTCCTATTAATCTTGAGGCAGCAATTCACAGAGCACCAAAGTATATCTAGCTAGGCAGACATATCAGGTGCGAGCTTTGGTGTCCCCTTACAATTCAGCTGCATATGCTTCTATGGCCTCTTTACGACATCAATGCTACCAAGTTGGATCAACTGCAGGAGGATTATAGGATGGAATTCTTGGAGAAAACTAGAGGGTTCTACTATACCTTTAAGAGAATAAGAAGATGAAAGATAGAGGTCGGGGAGTTCAGAGGAATTGCAAAGAAATGTAATTCTTGAGGACAAGCATTTTACTTGCAAGGGGTCAGATGATGGGACAATAATTTGTCTCTATTTTATGTTAATATTTATACTTTGATTAAAACATTACCAAGACATTTGTGAACCTTTTAGTATTTAAAATTGTGATAAGTATAGTTAGAATCACCAAGCCTTGGGTAGCTAGTAGTGTCATGTTTTGCTAAATATTATATATCTATCAAAATATTTCATATAACTATTTGAATGCATGCTCTAATATTTGGATTGAGTTGACTAGTTGACTTGATTAAATATCCACATATGCTACTAACCTGATAGGAAAAGAAGGTGCAACTTGAGAGTGGTCGATCGCATTGAAGAGGAGGCATTGAAGTCCCAGCTGCATCGGGGACAACTGTTATGGGTGCAAGACACTTGCTACAATGGAGGAGCCATCATCTTAGGGAATATAGGAAGTATCTCTGCTTTATTTCCTCCGAACGGTCAAATATCTTGTTGAAATGGTTATCCTGACTTTATTACACTCTGTTGTGGGCTGTTACAATCTCCTTCCTCCATGATGCGATTTAATCAGACCTTATCTATATGATTTTAATAAACATCAATCCCCTATATAATGGGATTTTATTGTTAGTATTTAGTTAGTTGGAAAATATATTCTTGTTGCATTTGTATAGCGAAGTTACTCTTTCTAGTTCCGTGCATTATTTCCATTATGATGTAACTAGTTTTTTAAATATAATGAAGGAGTGATTTTGGTTTACATTCTGTGTTAGTATTTAGTAGAAGCTAACCAAGGGGGCCCGCTTGGGAGGTGGATTAGATTAGAGTAGGTTAGATTTACTTTCAACATTTACAACATTTTAAGTAGAAGTTTACTGTTTCATTCCTGCAACATTAAACTCATGTATGTTCCTACAACACTTGCAAGGATAATTATAGCAAATGCTATGGGTTGATAGAATAGGTTTAAGTTAAGTTTGCAATTTTTAGAATTAATTCCATTAAGTAGTCGTGTGTGTTTACTTTCCCGCAGCAATAGTGTAAGTCTCTTTCATCTATTTTTTCCTTCCTGCAACATAGGTAGTATGACTCTTTGAGAGACTTAGTGCACATATCATGCTCTCCCATTTCAAGTATATGTCCCTGGGTTGACAATTTAAATGCACTTCATTATAGGAAAAGTAATCCTTAGAGAAGCTTTGGCATGATTATTATTACCTATTGTAAGGTAGTTCACCAAGGTTCAAACCAAATAGAATCGGTACAAGATAAATATGAAGGAATTCCTTCATTTACAAAGTTTTTATTTGCATAACCCATATAAGGGAATTCCCTTAGTGTTCATATATTCTTGTGCCTATATTGTCATATATTTACATATGTATACAATGATATACTGCTACTATAGTGCTGCTAATCAATCCATCTTATGCACTCTCAGTAAAATTTTCTTCTCTTCTTCTTTCCCCCGCAAATATGCTTATACATGTTCCTGCACATATCTCAACACCAAATTCTATATCTATAATTTACAATTTAGCTTATAGGCATGTATCTTAAAGATCCTCTTGTATATTAGGGATAATTTCAAAATCCAAAGGAACAATTGTAATTAATTAAAAAATCTTAATCTTGATCTCTCATGATATCCATAACTGCTAAAAATAAGATAATCTTAATGTATATTTCAGCTTAAATCTAAATGAACAAATCTATGTGTATGATGCAAAAATTGAGAATATCAATGAACACACACACACACATAAATAAATATATATATATATATATATATATATATATATAT